>VYZU01005253.1:0-12488 GCA_013401355.1 Ceyx cyanopectus
AGAGAAGAAGGGTAGCAGATTGACGGAGGGGGTTTTGTTGTGTGTTCGGTTGCCGGTGGATTATGGTGACTGTGGAGTAAGCCGAGTGTTTGTGAGGGTGGAAGGCTCTTTGGTGATGAGCTTTAGGAATCTGTGCCGGCGTGGGCAGGAACAACACAAAGCGTCTGGAGAAGGTTAAGATTATCCTGGGGAAGTAGGAGCTCTGGATGTTTGGAAAGTCCTGTGATTCCTTAGACATGTAAGGTAGAATAAACCTTGTGGGATTCTGACTGCACCATCCTCTGGGGTCTGCATCATCTGCTGCAGTTTTCTGGTGGCTGAAGTCTAATTGGCAACAGGCCAGTAACGATGGGAATCTCCAGGGGTTAATACCGAGTCTGGTACATCTTCATCAGAAAGGGGGACAACAGGGCAGACTGCAGCCTCGGCACTTCAGCAGGTCCACGCATGACACAAGTTGGCAGAGTGCTCGTTATAGCTGCAAGACTGCTCCTCGGAGACATCTTGACCAGTACAAGGCCACCGGGGACTTCATAGAGTGTAACACGGAGACATCCAAAGCCCTGCACCTCTGGGGAAATAGCCCCGTGGGTCTGTGTAGTTGGGGACTGATGGAGTAGGCAGCACTTGTGCAGAGAAGGACCTGAGGGTGCTGATGGGCAACAAGTTGTACGAGTCAGCAGTGCACCCCTGTAGCAGTGAAGACAAACTGCATAAAGGGCCGTCTTAGAAAGAACACACCCAGAAGTCAAAGGCAAGAGATTGGAGCACATTAATCATATGGAGAGAGTGAGCAAAGAGAGCTATGTTCATAGCCTGGGAAAGAGAAGGTTCTGGGGGTATGGGATCAACTAGTTGCTGTCTTGCAGTCTGAACAGTTACAGACAGGACAGAGCCAGAGGCACACAGTGAAACAGCAGAAGTCACAGGTTTTAACAATGCGAATTCTGTTCACCTAGGAAAACAAATATTGTCGCAAAAGTAGCTAATTACCAGGAGAGGCCATCTAAACAGGTTGTGGAATCTCAGTCCTGAGCAATCCTTCACAATCTGGCCTAACCTTTTAGCTGGTCCTGCTTTGAGCTAGCTCGACTAGATACCCCTCGGGGTCCCTTCCAGGCAACGGCTTTCTATCGTTTCATGATCTTCAGTGTTTCAGTCTGTCAAGCTTGTTCCTTCATCTTTAGGAGGATGGGCTGCTAAATGGACATTTTGCATATTAACAGTGATACACAAATATGGAAAAGTGTGAGTTGTACAAAAAGGAGGTTTGGGCTACTATTACAAAGGTAAAAAGAAATAAAAGTAGTGGGAAAACATATATTGTTTGCATACTCAGCTTTAAAGTTTTGAACACCAAAGCTATATGTTCAGAATTTTGACAGCTTCTACTGTTTTCTCAGCCAGGAAATAGCTGTGACCAAGACCCTTGGATTATAAAACCTCCAGGCCAGTGCATTTCAAGGACGTCCGATGCAGTGCCTCAGGAACTGTTTAAGGTGTTGCACAGGTAGGCAGTGGCTTTATATTAAAGAGCAAGATAACAGTAAAGTTTAAGTAAGAAAAGTGCTAAGATAATCTGAAGCCTATAGCTACTTGATTTTTCACTCATCTTTGGTGCTTTTCAAATAGAAATTGAAAATAAATGGGAAGACTAAACATACCAAGCTATTAAAATTTGCTGCAAGGCAGCAAAATGTTAATTTTAGGTAGGTGCTTGAAACCGTAATCTATTTTCTACAATGTCACACACATGTCGATGTTACTGAATTCTCCTTAAGTGAGCAGCACAGATTTACTAAGAGGCCACAGGGAGGGCAGCTGTCCTCTGTCTCATTAGTTCTGGTCACTGTTGCAAGTGCTTTTCTGATGACCTCGCTGCTGTAGCAATTGATCAACCTCTCCCAGTGCACTGTTTACGTTTGGGATTCTAGGAACAAAGCCTCATCTGTCCTTCTCTTTCATGTGTGATCCCACTACAGTCGTTTGGTGGTTTTGTGTGTTGTTTTTTTTTTTTTTTTAGAATTGGCTTAATAATACTTTGATGAAAATATATACTTTGTTTTTAAAAGAATGGATAAAAATCTAGAATAACTTTATTTTTATATGTGCCAATTAAAAATATAATTAAACACAGAGGGTTTAGAGCCAGTCTAATTTATACTCAACATTTTCAGTTTCTCTTCAGGGGCTCTTGTCTTGGATCTAGGGATCTTACAGGGCTAATCTTCCTTTACTCTTTTTTTTTTTTTTTTTTTTTTTTTTTAATTTTTCCCCTTTTTTNAGTCTGCCATCTGGTTGAAAGTTCCTGTGAGTCTCTAGCTTTGGCTGAACAGAGCCATAAAAGGTGATATGTTATTTAGCTGTTCCTGGAAGGACCTACGGTCTGTTTGGAAAGACAAGTGACTGATAAGCTCAGTGACTATATGGGAACTTGATGAACACATCAGCTTCCAGCCTTAGCCACCTTAACTTTCTCTCTTGTCCTGGCTTTCTCCAGCAAAACCTAAGATGGGGATAGCGTTCCCCTTGCTGCATATACCTTGGTGAATTCCCAATTAACAGCTTTACGTGAAAGCCCTACATAACCTTAACTACATCTTCATTTCTCCACAGGCTCTCGAGCCTGCGCTCACCTGTTTATGGCACTTCCCAAGAGTGTGTTTTCTGCACACTCACGGCTCCATCTGCTTTTCCAATCCATTTCTTTGTATCACCCTTGTTTTGTTTTCATCCATTGTAGCCATAAATTCTTATACCTCAGGAGCTGACAGTTCTCCTGGGAAGGGAGTTTCTTTTGCTGAATGTGAAAAGTAGAGTATAAACTTGTAAAATTGTAATTGTTACATACTGATGGTGTCATCATTGTGCCTACATCTGAGTGCTGTGGCACCTCAAGATCATTAAATGCTCACTAAAAATTTTAGATATCTTATTTCCTCGTCTCCTATTAACTTTTAATTAGCATTACAAAATGTTCAGCTCGAGTAAAGAAGGAGCCTCTGAATTGCTTCAAAAAAAGGTTTTGCCTTGCTCACATAGCTCTATTCAAGTTTCTCCAGAAACAAACTCTAGTGTGTTTTACCTTTTAAAACTGTTATGGGGAGGTTTCTGTAAGTAGAGGATACTATTTTCTCATTTAAATTCCCTGTGATCTTCATCCACTTCCAAATATTTGCTTATCAGAACATTACAGATTTTTTTTCCAGTAATTTTCCGTACCGCGTTTCAGTTCTCATTGCTCATTTTTTTATTTTGTAAAGGAATGTAAAGAAATTTTGAATGGCCTTCTTTGCCACTTCTAAGCTTCAGAAGCCTCTCCACTTTCTGCTCAGATTTTCTGAAAGGTCAGTCAGCAGATCTAGAAAAAGCAATTAGGTGCCAAATTATATTTACCTACCTCAACTACAGATGGAACTCACTTGCTAAAGAGACCAGGAATTAAGCAGTACACAGAGTTTACGATGGGCTTTCGGCACAGGAGAGACCCGTAGTCTTGAAGAACAAACTAATTTTATGAACGGAAGAAACCATCTTCCTATTTTTTTTCATTCCCCAAAGTGGCCTTCTTTGGACAGCTGGTGGAGCAGAAGGGACATACTGTGGCTCATTTTATAAATCACAGCTCCTTACTCAGGAGGCTGTGCTCCACGTCTTGGTGTGTTTGGAGACATCACAAAACAGAACCCCTTTAAATCAAATGTGTGAAGTGGGAACAAAATACAGGACACTCAATTAAAGTAACGTACACCTGGGACAAAAGCAAATGTGATGATCAATAAAGTCTTTGAGCTTCCTATCATCAAGTTGTTTTGTTGTTTTTTGTTTTGTTTTGGTTTTTTGTATGTGTGTTAGCAGTTATATTTGCTTATTTATGTGCTAAGAAAACTGCTTTTTATTTTTTACTCCCTCTCCACCTCACTTCCTACCTCTAGGCTAAAATATACAAATTCTTCCATGAAAAATCCAGCGACCATGACCAACAGTGGATCAGAAATCTTCAAAGGAATAGAAAACCCACCGTTTGATGTTGTGAAAGAAACTGCAGAGTGGAAAAGTCCCCGAGATGGAAGTGATTGTACCTTTCTGGCACTGTTTGAAGATGGGAGCAAACCAATCCATAAAAATCCTTCTACAAAGCATTTTAATCATCTTGTTAATCAAAGCAATACTGACCCTTTTTTCGTTGATTCTGATAATAGACATCAACTAGCCATCAGAAATTATGATACTAGAGAGGCTTATCCTGCAGTCAATGTCAAAAACCATGCAGCAGACAGACATCTTGAAGGCATGTTCACAGCTCCAGAACAGGTTTCATTTAAAAGTAATAATGTCTCAAGTGCAAGCTATAAGAATACGAGTGGATGCCATAAAAGCCACCTGCAGGATTGTCATGAGGGACAGCACTACTTCATACCAAGTGCACACCTTGAAAACGTTGGTGAGTGTCAGTACTTTAAGGACATATATTCTGTTTTTTATTCTGCTTATAAAGACACATGGTTTGATAACCAGAGATGTGTCTGCCCTAGAATCATAGAATGTTAGGGGTTGGGAGGGACTTCCAGAGATGGAGTCCAATGCCCCTGCCAAGGTAGGAACACCAAGGACATGTCTCACAGGAATGCATCCAGGTGGGTTTGGAAAGTCTCCAGAGCAGGAGACTCCACAACCTCTCTGGGCAGCCCCTGCCAGGCTCTGTCACCCTCAGACTGAAGAAGTTCCTCCTCATGTTGAGGTGGAACCTTCTATGCTCAACTTTATACCTGTTATTCCTTGTCCTATTACTGGGTACTACAGAGAAGAGATTGGCTCCTTCCATGTGACACCCACCCCTCGGATATTTACAGACCATCATAAGATCCCCTCTCGGTCTTCTCGAGACTAAACAGTCCCAGTTCCTTCAGTTCTCCTTTACAGGGGAGATGCTCAAGTCCCTTACTCATCCTTGTAGCCTCTGTTGGACTGTCTCCAGTAGATCCTTGTCTCTCTTAAATTGGGGAGCCCAAAACTGGACACAGTATTCCAGGCGTGGTCTCCTCAGGGCAGAGTAGAGGAGGAGGAGACCCTGTCTACACCTGCTGGACACAGTTTTCTTAATGCTCCCCAGGATGCCATTTGTCTCCCTGGCCTCAAGGGCACATTGCTGGCCTGTGGAGAACTTGCTGTCTGCTGGGTCTCTCGGGTCTTTCTCTGTGGTGCTGCTGTCCAGCAAGGCAAGCCCTCACCTGTACTGGTGCCCTGACTGAAAATGTAATGAATCTTCAGAATGCATCAATTTAGGTTTAATTAAAATGATTTAAATTATTTTAAATTATTTTAAAAGCTTGACAGAAGCATTTATTTTCAAATTGCATATATGCTATTGCATTTTAAAATCAAGGTTTATTTTTTATTTTAGAGGCATTTGCTTATCGTCATGATCCACAGATTGACATAAAGGAGAATGTGCAGCACTCCTCAAGAAATAAAAGGTGAATGCCATGGATATTGTCAGTCTAGTAATTGGTGATAAATGTAGAGACCCTGCTGCATTGGAGAAATCCTGCTAAGTGTCCATGAAAGCAAAATTCTAATCAGTACTGCTGAGGACCCAATTTTCCCAGGGAAAATAGTGGTGAATAATTTGAACAAACTGCTGCTTGGGCAAGACATTAATACTATTGCTCATCTGCCTATAATCAGCACAGCCAAAACCTGCTTTGTGGGACATTTTGAGTCCCTGAAGTTAAGCTGATTCTCTGAGCTGCCCTCTAAAAGACTGTCTCCTTCCATTGGCTTCAGAGGAAATCTGCATCTTCCCTGGGCTAAAGTTGGTACATGTGAATGCCTCATGTTCTACAAAAGGTGATTTATTAAAAACACTTTCCATTTCACAAAGCAGCTCTGTCTCTTGTCGTCTCTCATACTACGTTTTGCATTTCAACACAAGTGAAGATTGTGAAAAACAGATTATTGGTGTTAAAATCTCAGGTTCAGAAGTAAGTTCAAAGATTTCGGTAGTGGGAAGCATTTCATGGTTACTGAAGACAAAATCCTAAGGCAAGAAAGTCACCCATAATTACTTTAATTCTGAAACAAAAGTACAGGAGAGGAAATCACTTACCAGAGAACTGTGTTTGCACCCCTTAGTGATTATGAGCCTGTGAAAGAATCAGCTTGGAGACCAAACCAACTCTTTGGATCTGAAGAGGTAATTTTTTCGAGGCATATTGTCCTTGCCAAAACTACTGTTTACACCATTTATTTGAGGTGCAGAAGGAATGTCCACAACAATTAGAAACGGAGTTTAGCTTCATAGAATTCACTTTTGCGGAAGCTTCTTTTCCATTGTGGTTTATACATGGAATTTAGAAAGAAGCTTCCAGTTATGTGGTTGAGATAGATGGCCCTTGCAGGTCCATTATTCACATGGTTTGATTCACACCTAAGCTGGTGCCTGAAACCCATGAAGTTGCCCACTATCCCTTATGATCAGATTCTGCAGACATTATATGCAGGACACTTCAGTATTATAAAAAGGGGCTTCATGACAATACTCATATAAAGAATCTTTTTGATATTATGCCTATAGAAGTCACCCAGGTACATAGAGTATTTGCTCAGGGGCTTTTTACCTCCTAAAATGATCGGTGGTATAGTGCAGTGACTCTTTATGTAATACAGAAAGTGAATGTTCCTCACTTAACCTGAGGTGCTGATCCAACCGAACCCTCACTATTAACAATTATTTTTAAAAGTTTACAACAGCACAAGAGAGAGAGTCTGAGTTTGGAGTGAGTTCAAATCTTCATGAGATGGAGAAGGGTTAGTACCGTTTATACATTATTAAATAAAAAATTAGATTCTTCTCTGCATGTGAAACCGAAACACTTGCCTTTAAAGCCAGGGAGAAGTATTTTGATATTTTTAGGCTGCTACATTTGATGAGGGCTTGTATTTTTGATTCAGGCAGTACTGTATAAAGAAGGCTAGCATTACCAGGTAGCCAATTGGTGTTTACTTTTCCCTGAAGAGATAAGTTCACGTTACCCTGTCTCTGGTAAGTATTACACACGTATTTTTCATTGTCCCATTTCCTCTAAAGTTGTCTCCTAGACTGAAAAGTCATCTCTGAAACTAGGGGTAAGTAGTAAAAAAAACCAGTAAATAAATTAAAAAAAAATCCCCAAACCGCCAAAAAACAAACCACCAAAAATAAATAATAATGATAAAAAACACCCAAAAAACCACCCCAAAAAACCAGCCATGCGAATGGTCAGGATCTGAACACCACAGCTCAGATTTTACTATCATCACCGTATAGTAAAAGTGCCAAGCGAATGCCAGTGACTGCTCTGCTGATTGGAAAAAATCTCGAATGTGTTTTCTGTATTAATTAATAACCTCATTAGATGCTTGATGTGGTCCAAAGACTGGCCCAGTCTTTGCTAATGTTTCTTGTCTTCCACTAGACTATGTGCTGTCTCACTCCTCACTCACATGAACAGAGCGCGGGACGTCAGCAGCGAGATCGCACGTCCTTTTTGCTCTCATCGTAGCAGTGAGGTCAGCTGTGCTGGCTGCTTTTCAGAGCAGAGGAGCTTCCAAGGGCCTCCGAGAGAAAAAGGTGTAACTTGTGTGGCAGCCAATGTGTGAAGGGAGTTTGCCGCTTTCTCTCCCCGCCCTTGCCTGGCGGAGTCCTTCCTCTTGGGTAGCTCACTGCTGCGGCTTGTGCAGGCTGCTGAAGCTTAGGGGCACCCATCTCACACTGTCTGCTAAGATGTGTTGCCCTGAGAGAACCGTCTATTGCCAAGATTTAGATTGACCTCACTAACGCTTTTTTCTTTAAATGGTGTCTTAAAACTGCATCCAGAAGTAGCGATGTTTTTTATGTGCTGTACTCGAGAGCTGGATGTTTGAGGAATTTTTGGTGAGTTACATTTCTTTTTCATCTCATTTTTCAGATGTGGAGACATCAGTGAGCAGCCAGTCTCTCTGTTACTCTCCAAGGCAGACAGAGAGCTGTTTCAGCTCTAGTCCTGACACAGTGAGTACTGCCCCTGCCCTGCTGTGAGTTCATAGGGGTTTGTTTGAATGTTACCTGTAAGCCTGAGAGCATCTAAGGGTGGGGGTAGCTGGAGTCTTATTTATGGTTTTGTTTTGTACAAGGCAGCTTCATGTGTGAGGAATGCAATAAATTATTATTTGAGAATTTTCCCAATTCATTTTTCAGACATGTGGTCTTGTCTCTTGGTAATACCAGACTCTGTGGAATTGCGGTTACATGACTGTGGGAAGATGCTAAGGGAGCTGTTGTGCTCTTCCTTGATGTATAGCTGTCTTACATCACATGCCTATGAGGCAGGAGGATTTGACACTGTGTTTTCAGCCATTCTTGAACAAAAAATGCCACAATGTAAGAACGTAAATTGTGTGAGCATGAAGGTCTGCCTTGTGCACTTTCTCTTCCATGAAAGGCCAGGATTATATCCAGGGAGAAGGAATGAAAAAAAACCCCAATAATAAAAAACCAGACAGTTCTGGCCTTTCTATTTATTTCTTTAACTTAGTCCTTAGTTATCAAAGTATTTAAATCATACAATTCTGTTCAGTTTGAAGAGGAAGACACAACCCAGAAGAAGAACTATCTGAATGAGCAGTCCTTGAAGATGCACAATGCCAACATAGTCTTAGCCCCAGCAAGCAGAGAGCCCCCTGAGACCTCTGACACTAAAACCCTGCCTCTCCAGCCCAGCAGGATTTTGACTAGCAAAGAAACACACCATATTCAGGAGAAAGCCTGTATTTTGTGTACCACAGAGCAAGACAATCAAAGCCACACTGCCTCATCTGAGGGCAGCTCATTCCACCAAAGTGCCAGGTGCGATGCGTGGTCGCAGACCGAGAGCTCTGTTACCGAAGTGAGGAGAGTGGATGTTGCCACCCAGTGTGGCGCCACGTGGGCGTGCAGCTGTGGGAGCTCCCTCCCCGCTGCCCGCAGCCCCGGGCAGCTCCCTCCTCCCAGCACCAGAGGCACCACTGAAGGGCACAGAATGCCAGCCCATGAGCAGCCGGAGCCTGCGGGCAGTGCAGCAGCAGCATCCTCCTTCTCTTGTGAAGCCGAGTATCTGAGCTTGGCTGGCCGAAGGACTCTAGAGGTGCTGAACTACATTGATGCAATCAAAGAGGGAGAGAAGCAGTGACCACCTAGATTGGCACTTAAGGAATGCAGTCGTGTCCTGTTCCCGGAGTGTTGCATTTATTTGGCAGTTTGGTATTTCCAGCCTGGTTATTCAAGTTTTGTTGCTGTTTGTTTCCTTGCTATGATTTTTAGTGATGACTCTTTATCTACCTACTGCTTTCTTGAGCAGAAATTATCTTGAGCAGATATATTTCTTGATTTCTATAGTTCTCCAATTGTTAACACAGGAATTTACAATAGGTTAGTAAATATAAACCTTAGGAATTAGATTCGATTTCATACCATGTTTTCACAGGATTCTGTACTTTGGGATTTACTTGAAGGTAGTGGAAAGATTGTTTCAGTTCAAAACATATTGGATACGGCTCTTAGTTCAGAACTATTGCCTGATTCTTACCCATATTGACAGACAAATTAGCCTTTGCTACATGCTTGTACTAAATAGAAAAGTGGGAAACATCAGAAAAATGCATCACATCTGCATACACAGAATATGGAATAGAATGTGATTTTACAAACAGCTAATTTATTATTAAAAAAAGAAGCCTTATTTTCCTTTCATAGCAGATCTTTCGATTCCTTCTCTGGCTGGTAATACCGACAAGTCTTTTATGTGTTTCTGCATTTTGCCTGCAGAGTGAAAATCTGAAGTGCTTTTCTCTTCATTTCAGTGTTTGTGCAAAGCTATGAGCCACAACAAAACTCGCTTATAAGAATGTTTGTAGATTTTATTCTTTCTAAAATACTTCCTAGTTAAAGGTGTCCGGAAGACTCGGTTACTGACATCTTCTACTTATATACCCACACATCTTTACTTATATATCCAGATATCTATATATCTTAAGTGTATCTATATATCTTACGTGATCTGTCTGTGATCTGTATATGCCAGCACTAGCTGGCTGCATGCAAGTGTCCTGTTCATTACAGACTGGATTTGCGCTAAACCTACGCTGAAGACTATTCCTTAAACAGTGCAGGGGATTTGCTTTTCTAAGGTTAGTAGGTTGTGCTTTCTCCCTTTGAGACGACTGTTAAAGGATTCTCTGCCCTTGTTCCCACCAGGTTGGTTTCTTTTATTTCTACATGTTGTAATAAACAGTTTTGCAGAAATTCATGATGGGTGTCACCCACCTCTGATGAGCTTTGTCACCTTTCTTTGACTTCATTCTCATCACCATCAAACCAGTGGTTGTATTTTCTTCTGTCTTTTATATTTGGAGTGAAGAGTCATTTTTCAAAGAATGTCTCTGTTGCTCAACAGTTCTCAGGTTTATAGCAATGACATATTAAAAAGGGCCCCTCACAACTTTCAATACTTGGGAAAAACCAGCCTTGTCTTTCATATATGTAACCTGAGTACATGGGAAGTGCTTTACTCGGCCACACTTCTGAAACGCCAAGCTATCATTGAGCCGATTCGTTGTCCACTTCCTAACGCTTGGCATAGCCAGGTTTACTTTTGGAGGTTGCTCGTGCTATGGTCAAAATGAGCTTCTTGTATTTTTAATGTGGAACTGCACTATTCACCCTCTTCACAGGAGGAGGTGGGGGGACAGAGTACAGGCGTCATGTTTGGGGGGGAGTACCGGCGTCGTAGGGTGGGGGCTGCAGGCGCTTTGAGGGGGGAGCACTGATGTGGGGGGTGAGAGGCTGGGGCGGTTGTAGCAGCGACGGCGCCGTGGAGGGGATGCGAGCGCCGTTATTCCCACGCTCTCTACCGCCTCCCGGTGCCCAAGCTGCGGTAATGCAGGCGCGGGAGCAGGAGCGGAGACACCATCGAGAAGGCCACTCTGGCCACCGTCCGTCGGGCTTGTCTGGCTTCTGGGAAACATAGAGTGGGGTGGAGGGCCGATGACCATCGATGTGCAACCAGAAGAGCCCCGGCTGGAGTCCCTCTCCAGGAGCGTGAACCAGAAACCCCATGGACGCCATAACGTGACTGACACTGGCTATGTGCGGCCCCTCGTCCGTGGCCACGCCCCCTTGCGTTGCGCATGCATAAGGTGGCATTCGCGCGAGGGCACGCGCCGTTTTTCCCACGCTCTCCGCCTCCTCCCGGTGGCCAAAGTGCGGTACTGCAACCCCGCGCCCGGCGCCGCGTTCCGACTTTTTTCTCTTAAGGAAATATCGCTGTTCGTGGTGCTGAAAGCGCGGATGAGAGCCTCCTCCGCTTCCATAATGGGCTTCTTTTGCCCACCTCTGCGAATTTCTTGTATGTTTTTTGCACCCGGCTATTTATTCCTCCGCATTTTCCAGTAATTTGGGACGCGACGGGCACGAGGATGTCGCCCGCGCAGCTCAGTCCGCGGAATCGGGGTGGATTTGGTGTGCAAAATCGAGACCCTGATCGTCTCCTTCCGCAGAAGGGCCCCAGCAGTCGGGCAAGAGAAATAGTTATCCGCCGCGGCTACTGCCAATGCACAGCAACGCGAGGTCACTTGACCTCCCACACATGCATGGCGCATACGTAATGAGGCATTTGTGCACGCGCACTTGGCGTTTGAAGCCGAGCAGGTGAGGGCGGTGCCAGGAGCTCTCGCGCATCTGCAGTGAAGCCCCAGGGGCGCGCGCTGTTTTTCGCCATCTCTCTGCCGCCACCCGGTGGCCACAGCGCGGTACTGCAGCGCCGCAACCCTGGATCCCCCGGGACCCCCTAGAGTCAATTAAGCGTCCCCATACCCAAATAAACTCCCCGGGGACCGCCGCAAGTGACAAATCAGCCCCCCCAGATCCAATAGACCCCCCTGGCGACCCTCATAGACGCGCATAACCGCCCTACACCCAAATAACGCCCCCTAAGGATGCCCTCACACGCAAATAACCCCCCCACACTCAAATAACCCCCCCTGGACACTCCCCCAAAGCAAATAATCACGGAAAGACACAGATTATATATTATATTTTATATAACTGATTTATAAGGAGCCCCGGATGGAGGCCCTCTGCACCAGGGGAGTGAACCATAGAGAGGCCACAGACGTGATGACGTCATCCCGTTCATTAAGTGTCCACTCCCCCGTGCGCCGCGCATACGTAATGAGGCTGTCCTGCATACGTAATGAGGCAGCCGCGCATGCGCAATACGGCACCAGGGGCGCGCGCTGTTGCTCTCACTGTCTGCTGCCACCCGCTGGCCACAGCGCGGTACTGCAGCGCCGCGCCCCCGGGACCCCCCGTAGAGTCAATGAAGCGTCCCCAGCGCTAAATAACCTCCCCAGGGACCGCCCCAAGTCCCAAACCAGCCCCCCCCCAGACTCCAACAGACCCCCCCCGGGCGATGCCCCCATACCCAAATAAC
>VYZU01005258.1:0-10766 GCA_013401355.1 Ceyx cyanopectus
GGTTGGAAGGGACCTCAAATGATAACCTCATATCACCTCTCTGCCAGAGCAAGATCAGCTAGATATCCCTCTTTTTTTTTTTTTTGTATTTCACTCTTATATTTCACTTTTATATTTTTATTCTGAGTTTTCTCAAGTTCAGTCTTTTCACTACCACTTTGTCTTATATTCCCTTTTCTCACCTATCTGTTTTGATTTATTGTTCAGTGTTTTCCTTTTGTTTTAGTTTAGTTTTACGTTTTCCCTTTTTGCATTCCCTGTTGTCATAGTTTTTGGGTGTTACTCCCTCATGCCATGTTGTCATTTCATTGCTGCTTTTCTATTTTCATCAAGCAGGGGAGAAGTTCCCTGGGCACTGTTGTGACCCCAGGAATCCGTTGATCTCGTGGCTGAGGTGCCCCCGGGTTCCCTGGGCACCCACCCTTCCCACATCAGCCAGCAACGAGAGGTGGCTGGGTCAGGGCTGGGGAATGTGGTAGCAGATTAAATAAAGAATAGGGATGTGGGGGAAGAAAAGATCTTTTATTGCCATAAAGCCTTGGAGGGCTGTGGGTGTTGTCCAGTCACTTTTTCTCCATTTAAACAGTATCACTTTAACCTTCTTCAAAACCAAAAAACACAGATTTATTCACCAATTTAATGAATAACAAAAATCATCACATTACCATTTATCTAAAACACCTAAAAAACCCCTTTATTTCTTCCAGCAAATAATTAATAACACTTACATAGAGAGTGGGGTAACAAGACTAATAGTATTAAATACAACCATAAAAAAATCAGCTGCCTCACAATAAATTTTAACCAACATTAATTGCTGCTCAGTTTTAACAGAAAAAACTCAAAACTTCTCAAACTGGAATTACATCAACAAAAACTAGGTGAAACTCATTAGCAAATAGAGAAACAACAGATTAAAAAGAAACCAATAAAAACCCCTGAATTTAAACAGGACCACTACAAAAAGCAAATCACTGAGAGAATAACTTGAAATGAATACAAAAAAGAGGAGGCTTAAGTAGCAATGCTGTTCCAGCAGAAAGCCTCTGAAAACTGAGACCAGTACAACCACAACCCCTGAAAAATGGTATTTTTCTCTTATGAACAGAGAGAGCACTGAAGCCATGTGTCTGAAGTAGTTTTCTTTATCTTCCCTCAAAACTGGTTTGGTTTCTTTCTAAATCCAGTGATCGTATTACTGTATAATACTATTATTAGCTATCGTGATATTTGTCTGCCAGATGAAGAACAGACAGAAAGCAACAATTTAATTCCATTCCACAAGCTGTTTAGCCAGAGAAGGTATTTAATGTGCTGCAAAAGCCAAGTTGAACACTGTCCATGCCGACAGCACTGGCAGAGCCTGCACTGGAAACTCAGCAGCAGGAGAAAAGAGAAACCATAAAAGGTCATAACTGAGCTCGGCACTATTGCTGATGGGGCTTGGGGTCGTGGCAGCTCTGAAACTCTGCCCTGCAGTTTTCCAAGGGAAAGGAGAGCTGGAAGTGGAGTTATTCCCAAGGCTCACCTCCCTGGGACAGCCATGAACACCCTCCTGGATGCTGGTGAAATGAAATGAAACCAGGAGAGAACGACTGTGTTCTCCTGCAGCAACACAGGAGCTGAAATGGCCAGAGGTTTTCTCCTGATGAAATCACCTCCCAGCAGGGCCCAGGATGACAGGGACAAAGTCAGCTAGCTGAGGGGAACAGAGTTTGCCCCTCCCTGAGTGTGACCCCTCCCCACACTGCCCCAGCTCAGACATAAACCCAAGTGACTTAAAACCTGCCGCTGTGAGGCCTGTGCCTGAAGTCGCTGCCAAACCCTGCAGGCCCAGAGCACCCCTTGTCCAAACCCTGCCATGTTGGGCAACTGAGGCATAAAAGAGTGAAATGCCCTTGCCAAGGACGTGCAGGAGGATGGAGTTGGGCAAGAAACCAGAGCTCAGTGCTCCATCAGCACAAGAACATCTGCCACGGGCCTAAGGGAAAATGCAGTATATAAAGCACTCTCAGGAGCCCTTGGACTGAACCAAGTGCTGCTGGGCCTGCCTCAACAAGCTATTGGATTCCTTATCAGCCATGCCAGGCATCTGGTTTGATAACTGGTTGAATTAGAGATCCCATAGCTGTCCACTGAATACACGCCAGGGCTTTCCCCAGTGAGCCTACAGCAGATTCCAAGTCTCTGGGGAGAGTTTGGCTCCCAAGAACCTCAAAGTCACTTGTAGGAGTCGTGAGGAACAATTCTTAATGACTAAGACATTAACAGCAAGCAAAAGTTAGGAATTTTGTTGTGAGAAACACTTTCATGATACTTTTTTTCCTTCAGGTGAAGGTATCACCAAATAAGCAGGGAGTTCTACTGGAGTTTCTCCTAAGAGAAATCACATTGAAACTATATGACCCTTCAAGGAATAAACTGGATCAGTGTCCTGGCACTGATGCACAGGGCAACATAAACTGTTTTTCCTCTATACATTTTTATTTTGCTGTGAAAATTTAGTTTTGCTGCAGTTTTTGCACTAAGTATTAGTACAGAGGCTGACTGTGGAGGTTACAACACTTGAACTCCAACAGCAGCAACAGCAACCTAAGGCATCTCTTCCTTATCCACCACTCTCCTTGCCCTTGAACCATAAAACTGGTGACAAAAAATCCTCAAGCAATCCAGAGAAATTGAAAAGGCTAAAGGTCAGAGTCTGTGTCCACCCACATAGTCTTAGGAAGTTCACTGCATTCTTGACCCTAACTGTAAACAGAGAATCACGTGGATTCTGCAGGATACAGTCTGATGCTTCTCAAAATGAGCTTTTGGAAGCATCTGTGCCAGCACTTCTGAGCTGCACTGGGGAAGTGCCTGTGGTTGTTCTGCCTCACAGATGTCTTTNCAGAAAAAACTCAAAACTTCTCAAACTGGAATTACATCAACAAAAACTAGGTGAAACTCATTAGCAAATAGAGAAACAACAGATTAAAAAGAAACCAATAAAAACCCCTGAATTTAAACAGGACCACTACAAAAAGCAAATCACTGAGAGAATAACTTGAAATGAATACAAAAAAGAGGAGGCTTAAAGTAAATAAAAAAGAATATCAACTACACCCAATCCAGACACAACAGAAACTGAGTAATTTTACTCAAAAGAATATTAAGAACAGACAAGGAAGATTAAGGCTGAAATTAAGTTAAAGCAAAGATTGAAAATAAATAGAAAGTCGAGTACACAGGGTAACTAGACTTAAAACTACAAGGGGAAGGGGACAAGAATCAAGAGTGAAAACACTGAAAAAGACAAAAGGGTCCAACTCAGTAAGGGGGATGAAGACAAAACACACAGAAAGGAAAGTGAAATTACAAAACATGATGAAAACAGAAATTAAAGTGGAGGGAATCAAGACAAACAATGAAAATGATGACATTAAGAAGCTAATGAAGCAGGGTGAAAGGAAATATAGTGGAAAAATATAAAGTAGAGAGAAACAAAAGAAGTGAAATCAAGAGGGAAAGGAAAAAGAATCAAGGGAAACAGGGTCAAAATAATTACACTAAAAGTGACAAATAGAAACTACAGGAAACCAAGGGAAAAGGATGAACTTAAATGAGGGATGGAGGGAAGGGGACAGGAATCAAGAAAACCACAGAAAACTGGATGAAGAGACATAGNACAAAACACACAGAAAGGAAAGTGAAATTACAAAACATGATGAAAACAGAAATTAAAGTAGAGGGAATCAAGACAAACAATGAAAATGATGACATTAAGAAGCTAATGAAGCAGGGTGAAAGGAAATATAGTGGAAAAATATAAAGTAGAGAGAAACAAAAGAAGTGAAATCAAGAGGGAAAGGAAAAAGAATCAAGGGAAACAGGGTCAAAATAATTACACTAAAAGTGACAAATAGAAACTACAGGAAACCAAGGGAAAAGGATGAACTTAAATGAGGGATGGAGGGAAGGGGACAGGAATCAAGAAAACCACAGAAAACTGGATGAAGAGACATAGAAAGTTAAATAATAGTAACCACACAGAATCAAGGAACACAGAGGAAAAAGTGTAGAACTGGAGAACAAGTCAAGGGAAACAGGTTAATGTGTCTAACTCAAGGGGACTGGGAGAAGAAACAGCACAGGGAAGAAAAGGTGAAATTAAGAGGGAAGGAGAGAAAAAGCAAAGGAAACAGACAAAAAGAAATAAAAAGTCAAAATATAAAAAACAGTGGTGAAGGGGTGAAATTAAGTGGGACCAGAATTAAGTGACAAAGAGGAAAAGGTGTCTAAGGGGGACGGGGAAAAGAAACACACTGAGGAAAAAGGATAAAATGAATACAGAAGGAGAGGGGAATCAGGAAACAGGGTGAAAGCAAATATTAAGTGAAAAAACAGAAACTAGAGAAACAGGAAAAATGCGGCAAGGGAAAGGGAAAAAGAATCAAGAGAAATAGGAAATAGGGTGAAAACAAAGAAATATGAACTGAAAAATGGAAACTACAGTCAAGGGACAAAGCAAGATAAAGGGTCAAAACAGAAAATGAAAACATTAGAGACACAGGAAATAGGAAAGTGAGTGAAAAGGAATAGAAAAACTACAGAGAATCACAGGAAACCAGGGGAAAAAGGTGAACTTGAAAGAGAGCAGGAGACTAATCAAGGGTTACAGGAAGGAAAAAGGGTGAAATGAAGAGGGAAGGGAAGAAGAATCCAAGGAAACACAGGAAACAGGGTGAAAAGGAGTCAAAAAATAAAAACCACAAAATTGAAGGATACAAAAGGGGGATATTACATGGGACTGGGACAGGAATTAAGGGACACAGAGAGGAAAATGTGTCTAAGGGGCAGCAGGAGAAAAAACAGCCATGAAAAAGGATGAAATGAACTGGGAAGGGAAGTGAGGAAAAAGGGGCCAATTAAGACCAACTGATAGGAAAGAGGGTGCAAATAAATCAAGTAAATGGAAACTACAGAGAATCAAGGGCCACAGAGAAGAAATAGGGTCTCATTAGGTAAGGGGGGGACCAGGAGAACAATCAAGAGACACAGGAAGGAAAAAGGGTGAAATGAAGAGGGAAGGGAAGAAGAATCCAAGGAAACACAGGAAACAGGGTAAAAAGACATAGTGAAAAAAATAGAAACTACAGAGAATCGAGGGACACAGAGTAAAAAGGGCAAAATTAAACAGGACCGGGATAACAATCCAGGGAAACAGAGAGGAAAATGTGTCTAATTAACTAAGGGGGACTGGGGGAAGAAACACAGGACATAGTGAGGAAAAAGGGTGAAACAGGGAAGGGGAGAAGCAAAAGAAACGGGAAACGGGGTGAAAGGAAATATAAAGTGAAAAAAATAGAAGCTGCAGAGAATCAAGGGACAGAGGAAAATGGGTGAAATCCGATGGAACCAGGAGAAGAATCAAGGCAAACATGAGGAACAAGGGTCTAATTAAGGAGGACTGCTACAAGCAGCACAGGACCCAGCAAGGATAAAGGGTCAAATTAAGAGAAAATGGAAAAAGAATCAAGGGAAACAGGCCAGAAACAGGGTACAAATAAATACATACAAAGCACATGGAATAGAGGGACACAGAGGAAATAGGGTCTCATTAGGTAAGGGAGGCCAGAAGAACAATCCAGACACACGGCAAGGAAAAAGGGTGAAACCGAGAGGGAAGGGGAGGAGAATCCAAGGAAATGAGAGGAAGCTGGGTGAAAACCAAGAAATACTAATTGAGAAAATAGAAACTACAGGGAATTAAGGGACACAGTCAGGAAAAACAGTCAAAAGCTATAGAAATGGAAAAAAACTGACACACGGGGAGCAGAGGAAAGTGGGTGAAAAGAAACAAACTGCAGAGAATCACAGGAAACCAAAGGAAAAGGGTGAACTTACATGTGAGCCAGAGACAAATCAAGGGACACTGCAAGGAAAATGGGTGAAATGAAAAGGGAAGGGGAGAAGAAGCAAAGGAAATAGAAAACAGGGTGAAAGGAAGTATAAAGTCAATAAATGCAAACTACACGGAAGCAAGGGACACAGAGGAAAATAGGGTGAAATACAATGTACCAGGAGGGGACTCGAGGGATACAGAGAGGAAAATGTGTCTAATTAACCGAGGGGGACCGGGAGAAGAAACACAGGAGGCAGCAAGGAAAAAGGGTGAAATGAAGAGGAAAGAGGAGAAGAATCAAGGGAAACAGACAGGAAACAGGGTGAAAAGAAACCAAAAGTGAAAATAGAGACTACAGTAAACACAGGAAACAGAGAGGAAAAAGGGTGACTTTGACTAAGTGGGATCAGGACAAGAAAGAAGGGACCTGGAGAAGAATCCAGGGTGAAAAAAAGGAAAAAGGGTGAAAACGGGGGGAACTGGAGAAGAAACAAGGGAAGAAGCAAATACATGGGATAAAAAAAAAACCAGGGAACAGATATGAGAAATAAGCAGAGGGAAAAAACTGAGCAGGAAGAGGAAAAGGAAGCCCGGGAGGAAAATGGTAGAATGAAAAAGACGGGAAAACCAACAAGTGGAAAAGGAGGAGGACAAAGGAGACTAGCAGAAGGCAGACGGAGAGATAGGAAATGTACACTGACAGATAAAGGCAGAGAAGAGAAGGGAGAGAAAAGGTATCGGAAAACATTCGCAGAGGTGTGCTGGGAAAAAAAGGACACCTGCCCGCGTTCCGGTTGTGCCGCGCCCCCGAAACGGCCCCGCTCACCTGCCCTCCCGCTCGTCCCGCGCCGGGGATCCGGTCTCCGGGACTCTCTCCGGTCCCTTCTCGTAGTTCTCGATGTCTCATTTACATTTCGCACCCTGTGCCACACCGCCCGCCACCTGCATGCACGCACCCCGCCTCTCCCGTGCCCCTACTCGCTGCTGCCGTTCTCTCGCCGCACCTAGAAACGGCCCCGCACGGGGCTCCGCTGCCGTCTCCGCTCTCCTCTCCTCCGAGCCCCCCTGCTTGGGGCTGCCCCGCACATTGCGGCTCTTGGCTTGACCGCAGACCTAAAAATGCTGCGCTGGGTTCGTATCCACTTGGCGGCGTTAAGGTNGCAAAATTAAACAGGACCGGGATAACAATCCAGGGAAACAGAGAGGAAAATGTGTCTAATTAACTAAGGGGGACTGGGGGAAGAAACACAGGACATAGTGAGGAAAAAGGGTGAAACAGGGAAGGGGAGAAGCAAAAGAAACGGGAAACGGGGTGAAAGGAAATATAAAGTGAAAAAAATAGAAGCTGCAGAGAATCAAGGGACAGAGGAAAATGGGTGAAATCCGATGGAACCAGGAGAAGAATCAAGGCAAACATGAGGAACAAGGGTCTAATTAAGGAGGACTGCTACAAGCAGCACAGGACCCAGCAAGGATAAAGGGTCAAATTAAGAGAAAATGGAAAAAGAATCAAGGGAAACAGGCCAGAAACAGGGTACAAATAAATACATACAAAGCACATGGAATAGAGGGACACAGAGGAAATAGGGTCTCATTAGGTAAGGGAGGCCAGAAGAACAATCCAGACACACGGCAAGGAAAAAGGGTGAAACCGAGAGGGAAGGGGAGGAGAATCCAAGGAAATGAGAGGAAGCTGGGTGAAAACCAAGAAATACTAATTGAGAAAATAGAAACTACAGGGAATTAAGGGACACAGTCAGGAAAAACAGTCAAAAGCTATAGAAATGGAAAAAAACTGACACACGGGGAGCAGAGGAAAGTGGGTGAAAAGAAACAAACTGCAGAGAATCACAGGAAACCAAAGGAAAAGGGTGAACTTACATGTGAGCCAGAGACAAATCAAGGGACACTGCAAGGAAAATGGGTGAAATGAAAAGGGAAGGGGAGAAGAAGCAAAGGAAATAGAAAACAGGGTGAAAGGAAGTATAAAGTCAATAAATGCAAACTACACGGAAGCAAGGGACACAGAGGAAAATAGGGTGAAATACAATGTACCAGGAGGGGACTCGAGGGATACAGAGAGGAAAATGTGTCTAATTAACCGAGGGGGACCGGGAGAAGAAACACAGGAGGCAGCAAGGAAAAAGGGTGAAATGAAGAGGAAAGAGGAGAAGAATCAAGGGAAACAGACAGGAAACAGGGTGAAAAGAAACCAAAAGTGAAAATAGAGACTACAGTAAACACAGGAAACAGAGAGGAAAAAGGGTGACTTTGACTAAGTGGGATCAGGACAAGAAAGAAGGGACCTGGAGAAGAATCCAGGGTGAAAAAAAGGAAAAAGGGTGAAAACGGGGGGAACTGGAGAAGAAACAAGGGAAGAAGCAAATACATGGGATAAAAAAAAAAACAGGGAACAGATATGAGAAATAAGCAGAGGGAAAAAACTGAGCAGGGAGAGGAAAAGGAAGCCCGGGAGGAAAATGGTAGAATGAAAAAGACGGGAAAACCAACAAGTGGAAAAGGAGGAGGACAAAGGAGACTAGCAGAAGGCAGACGGAGAGATAGGAAATGTACACTGACAGATAAAGGCAGAGAAGAGAAGGGAGAGAAAAGGTATCGGAAAACATTCGCAGAGGTGTGCTGGGAAAAAAAGGACACCTGCCCGCGTTCCGGTTGTGCCGCGCCCCCGAAACGGCCCCGCTCACCTGCCCTCCCGCTCGTCCCGCGCCGGGGATCCGGTCTCCGGGACTCTCTCCGGTCCCTTCTCGTAGTTCTCGATGTCTCATTTACATTTCGCACCCTGTGCCACCCCGCCCGCCACCTGCATGCACGCACCCCGCCTCTCCCGTGCCCCTACTCGCTGCTGCCGTTCTCTCGCCGCACCTAGAAACGGCCCCGCACGGGGCTCCGCTGCCGTCTCCGCTCTCCTCTCCTCCGAGCCCCCCTGCTTGGGGCTGCCCCGCACATTGCGGCTCTTGGCTTGACCGCAGACCTAAAAATGCTGCGCTGGGTTCGTATCCACTTGGCGGCGTTAAGGTGCATCCGGCC
This sequence comes from Ceyx cyanopectus, assembly GCA_013401355.1. Lineage (NCBI taxonomy): Eukaryota > Metazoa > Chordata > Aves > Coraciiformes > Alcedinidae > Ceyx > Ceyx cyanopectus. The sequence continues at coordinate 8,933 of VYZU01005258.1, forward strand.
GCGCTGCCTCGGCTCTCCTCTCCTGGCCGACCTAGAACCTGCAGGGATGGAATCCCCAAAACGCCCCCCGGTACTCACTGTGCGTTTGCTCCCCAAAGTCGCAGGGGAGAAGCGGGACTTCAAAGGTCAACTCGGCCTGCCAGAAGCTTCTTCTTTCAAGGACCAGACCTTCTCTCCGCGTCCTCTTGCCTCCTACCCTTCCCTCCTCCTCCTCCCGGATCCCCTCATCGACTCGGGGAGCAGGTTACCCTGCGCGCTATCGGTTCTGCTCCGCCCTGCGCTTAACCTTGTCCCTTTCTCTGCCTCTTCCTGTCTCCCCGCACAGGTCCCGGAGCGGTGCACGACGGTGGCAACGCCGCCTCCCGGGTGGGCGCCGGCCTCTGCCTCTGGGCCGCCCTCCTCGCTCGCCTCCTCCTCGACTTTTGATAAGGGAGCGGAGGGTCCCGGGAGGCCTCGCCGCGCCTCTCCCCCCGCCGCGGGCACGGCCCTCCCCGCCGCCCGGGGACTCCTCTCCCGTCGGACGGGGACACGCCGGAGGACGGGCCTCGCCGACGAGCGTCCGAGGATGGCTTCGTCTCTCGCACGCCGGGACCGTTCTCGCCGCCGGTTACGCTGTACAGACCCCGCCACGTGCCGCCGGACCTTCGCCCCGGGGCCGCGGTCCCGCCGCCGCCTCCTCTCCTCCGCGGATGGGTGCGGAGACCCTCCCCCCCGCCCCCCCCAGAGCCACCGCCGAGGACGTGCATCTCATCTCGCTCAGCCGCCTAAGCCCGAAAAGACCCCGACGTTGAAGCCCTCGGGGCTCTGCCTCCGGCCGATTCCATCCCGAGCCTCGGCTCTCGCTGCCAAAGCCGCTTCCCACATCTCCCGCGTTCCCCGACCCTTCCCGATGGAACCAACAGACGGGACGCCAGTTACTCTTCGAGGGTCGCTCATCCGCCCCTGCTCTAGCTCCTGGCCAACACCCAACCCCGACGATAATCCGCTTTCCCGACACCGCTAGGCTGATCTCCCACAACCGTAACCTCCTGGAAGCCTCCGGGAGCCCTCCCGGGGACGGGATCCTTCCCCCTCCCCACGTCAGGCTGCCAGATCCTCGACCGTCATCTCTCCGGTGCCCCGGCCGTGCCGCTCGCTCGAGAAGCTCCGAGCCCGCACCGAGCCGCGCCGCCCACTCTGCGCTTTCCACCGCCCGCCGGGCCCTACGACCCGACAAAATCTTTCACCCGGGGGGCGGACTCTACCCTCCGCTTCCTCCGGCCGCTCTGCCCACGAAATAGCGCCGGTGGGGGGCCCGGCCTTCTGTCCGGGACCGCTCCGGAGCCGCTATCCGGGGACGGAGCCTCCCTTCCCGGTGCCAACGCCGGACGAGCGCGCAAAAGACCCCCGTCCCGAACGGATACCCCTCCCACCTCGGCCCGGCCCTGCTCCCTCCCTAAGCCAGACAGCTTCCCCGAGAGCCGAGGCACAGCACGAATCCTCCGTTCCGCACAAACTCTGACGCTGCTAAGACCTCCCGGCCCCGAGGGAGCCGGGGCCGCCCGTCCCGGACGCACAAGACGAAAACGAAAACCCGACGCCAAACCTGCCGCCGCCCCGCCCGGCTCCGGGTCCCCTCCCCGCCTCCCTCCTTCTCCGGCCGAGCCGCACGTGGCTCGGCTACGAAATCGCCGCCGCCCTCGAGGGGCCGGACCCTCGCTGACTCACCTGGGGGCGGGGAATCCCGGCGAGCCGCTCCGCGTCTCACGGCGCTGCTTCCCCGGCATCCTCGGAGCGGCGGCGGCAGCGGCGATCCCGGTTCCGCCCGGCGACTCCTCAGAGCTAAGACGCCACC
>VYZU01005261.1:0-19909 GCA_013401355.1 Ceyx cyanopectus
GTAGGAATACTTCATCAAGAGATATACTTCATCTTGATAGGGTGGCCTGTAGTAAACCCCAACCACTAGGTTCCCCTTGTTGCCCTGGTTTCTAATTACTACCCGTAAGCTTTCAACTTGCTAGTGTGTATTTTCTGGGCATATCTCATCACATTCAATCCATTTCTTAACATATAGGGCAACTCCCTCACCCTCTTTCCTCTTCTCACCCTTCTGAATAACTTATATCCATCAACAGCCACATGCCAGTCATAAGATTCATCCCACCACATTTCAGTGATGGCCACTATGTCATAGTTTTCTAGTAGCATAGTGGCTTCCAGCTCTCTTGTTTGTTGCCCATGCTCGTGTAGAGGCACCTCAGCTGGGCCACTGGCCGTATTGTCTCCCCAGGGAAACTCCCCTTTATTCCATTAATGTGTCTCCCTAATACTTCCCTGCTGGCAGCTACTACCTAAAGGGGGTGTGGGACATCTCTGCAACTCCTTGACTGCATTACTTTGTCCCCAGCATGCTTCTGGGCAACAGACTGATAGCCCTTGCTAGTCCCTCTTTGTTCCCACACTGTCGTGTCCTCCCATGGTTTGCTACGTGGCAACCTGGTGACATTATCCCCTTCCCCCTTCACAGCTAGTTTAAAGCCCTGTCAATCAGTCCTGCAATCTCCTCTGCAAAGATCCTCTTCCCCCATCGGGAAAGATGTCTCCTGTTTAGTGTGAACAACCCTGGAGCTGTATTCACCTCTTTAGAGATTCAGGATGAATCATTGTCTTGGACCACGATCTCTAGAAAAGCTTTGCAGATCTCTAGAAAAGCTTTGCACTCACTACCAAAACATGTATCTCCCAGAGCCCTAAATCTAAAATGCCAGATGTGCTGTCAAAAAGCTCTCAGAAAGAGAGATGCACCTGGTGTCGTCCAGTTCCTATTTACTAAATCTTATTTTAAAATGTCAAAGGGATTCTGCATGAGCTATGAACATGACAGGCTGCTCAGATGGTGAGCAAGCACCATCGGGGACCCAAGCTTAACAAACAGCATCCGTTTGCCCATGCACACCTCCTCCCAACACATCCAAGCACTCAGTGTTTCCCCCAGACACCAAAATTTAAGAGAAAAGCATCCTTTTTTCACCCAATAAACTCCCTGGCTGCTAAAAACTAAAGCCAGGCTGCTCAGTTGAGCCAGAAACTGAATCCCTCCACCAAAGTTAAAGGCTTGCAAAAAAAATCCTGGCTCTGGACAAGTACGCACAGAGCATGAGGCAAACTTGCAGGCACGTCTACGGAACAGAACAACCACTGCCAGACTGATCCTGTATTTTTAATGCAGCATCTGACATGCACTAAAGCCTTCAGGGAGGCTGGCTAATTATTTTTTAGGTGTAGCTAAGAACTGAAAAACATACAACAGCATTGCTGGTCCAGAGATACATCCTGAAGATCCCCAGCTCATGCACTGGGGGATCTCAGTGGGGGTCTCGGAGGGAAAGCAGGGGACCGAGACGGAAAATGTGCCAGGATGCCTCGGCTGCCACTGGAGGTAGAGAGCTCAGGCCCAGCTGCTCGAGCACAGCCATCAAGAGGAGGTGGAAATACTGAACCTTAAATGGAAGAAACTGCAAACTCTCATCAGCAAGCGGCTCCCCACACCACCTCCCCTTCCAGCACCGGCCACTGTGCCGAGCACCGTCTCTCTGGTTTTTGCACCATATGGAGTCAGCTTGCGAGTGCAAACAAGGCAAAGAGTGCAAGAGGCAAAGGGAAATAAATCTGTGCTGTTGCAGCAGCGTGATGAGCTGCCAGCAGCACAGGGAAGCCCCCATTGGGACACAGCGGGATAGGGGAAATCTGTGCCTGCATCCCCTCGGGATTCCTGGGTGTCCCAGCCTGCCCAGCCCACCCCACCATACGGCTGCATGTGTGGGAAGGGGATGTGGCAAAGCCAAGAGGCTCCTCACAAAGGGCAAAGCACCTCATGAGCAGACCCCACTGATTATTTTATCGGACCCATTGTCCAAATGGTACTTCCCGAAATGCTATGCAAACTCATCCCTTGGCTCTCCCAGCTTTGTCTGCAACTTTTTTTTTTTCCACTTTCAGATTTGGTCAAAACAGCCAATGACCAGGATCCACAACCATCCTGCAGCCTATCCTAAAAAATTTACTCTCTATCTCAACCATCTTTAGGTATGTATGTATATTTCAACCAGTCTGGTGAGTAAATAACAAAATGCATTTGCCAGAATTTCTAAACTCCTGTTTACACAAGGTGCCACACCAGCTCTGATGGGCCTGTGGGACTATGTTGAACCCTTGCCTGAATATACCAGTAGCTACCAGCAACTGCTCCTCCCTGCCTCACAGGGCCAGCAATCACCCCTTTGGATTATGCCCTTCAAAAATGTGCACAACAGGTGCTTCAGGGCTACTCTTTGCAATCTTTTGGCAAAGTGATCCCTTCCTGTCCTGGCTCCTGACTGTGCAGCACCAGGTTCTCTATCTCACTGCATCTCCTTGTGCCAGGAGTCCTGGTATACACATTCTGGAAGAAAAGAAAAACAATAGCTGCTCTAAGCTGACCTTAAATCGTAATGTTTTGCTCAGGACTGTGCTTATGCCAAGCTTTTCCTGCAAGCTGCCATGGCCAGCTGAGCTGCTGAGTGGCCACAGCTTCCACTGTCCCTGAGAGACAAGGAAGGGAAGGAGAAGGCGGAAGAGGAGGATGCTGGCAGGAGGTGTCACTTGGCAGGCAGCCTGCCCAGCACACTCCTGCCTCCAGCCCCAGCGCCTGTGCAGGTGCAAGCTGGGAAAAGGCTCTAGCATGAGAACAGCCATCTGTGTGCTGGGAGCTGTGCCAAGGACAGTTCTGGGGATTATTTTTCCCTTCCCCACCAGGACAGTTTCCTTCCAGAGTGCACAGGTAGAGCTGACTTAACACAGGAGCAACACCTCACCAGAACACTTGGGCATGGAATTGCAGGGACATAAGCAAGGAGTCCACCTGTGGCAGCTTGCCAGCCTGGTCACCACTGACACCAGGGGAGGTGCCAATGATCCACTGCAGGCAAAGGATGGGTTCCAGCATGACCTTCATAGATCCATTTCATGCAATGCCAGCTCTGTTCACTTTTGAAGTGGCACCAGTTGATGATAAACTTGCCATTAAGCTCATCTCCATACTCACCTCTTCTCATGATGACATTGACCCATCCTCCCTGATTGCAGTTTCCTTACTGAAATAAGTCACTTTAAATGCACATTGCGCTTTGAGTCTCATGTCTCAGTCATGGAGACTGAGGGGGGACCTCATTTATGTCTATAAATATGTTAAGGGTGAGTGTAGAGAGGATGGAGCCAGACTTTTCTCAATGTCATCCAATGACAGGACGAGAGGCAATGGGTGCAAGTTGGAGCACGAGAGGTTTAAGGTCAACACAAGGAAGAACTTTTTCTTAGTAAGGGTGACAGAGCTCTGGAACAGGCTGCCCAGGGAGGTTGTGGAGTCTCCTGCTCTGGAGACACTTAAGATCCGCCTGGTTCTCTTCCTGGGTGACTTGGTCTAGGTGATCCTGCTCAGGCAGGGGGGTTGGACTAGATGATCTTCTAGGTCCCTTCCAACCCCTAATATCTGTGAATCTGTGAATCATTATTGTTCATCACCTTCTGCGCAACAGAGCTGTCACATCCTCACATACTGTCACTACCAGGAGCAACTCAGGAGGGAAGGTAGATGGACAAGAAGCACCCACTCAACAGGTTATCAGGAGCTTCCCACCTCTGCAGCTTTCTGATAGTGGGCCCCACACACCCTTCATGGCACAAAAGCTCAGAAGCACAAAAGAAAGAAGGTGCAACATGTGTGCAAGATGGGATCAGCGCACATGAGTATGCAGAAGATGGAAGGATGGCAGGAGCAATAGCAGATGCACCTTCATGGCCAAGAGTGCCTTCCTTCAGCAAGCTATGTCCCTGCAGGGTAATCTCCTCCAGAAGAGGTGGCATAAACTCCCTCTCCTCCCCAGGTTTAAAGCAGAAATGCCTAAAGGGGGGAAGGAGGATGAGCAGGATACAGGGGCAGCAAGAAGGTCATCAAACCTTCTCCAGCGTGGATCCTAGGCAGTGCCATGTTCAACTTCTCATCACAGAAAGGTGCTTCCAACTCCATAAGGTTCTTCCAGATTAATCCAGAACAGAAGGTTGTGGTCGCACAGCAAACAGTAAATTAAAAGCTCCATATTGAAACCCCGCAAGAACCATTCAGGCAATAGCAACACAAAAGCATAATTTGCTGCCGAAAGCCAAACACTCGGAAAGGAAGAAAGGGAGCAATTAAGGCTGCTGCTAATCTTGTAGTGTCCACAAAGACAGGTTTGTTGGGTTTTTTTATTGTGGAGGGAGTATTCCAGATAGCCAGCAACCCTGTAAGGGGCTGGGACCTGCCTGGTATGAAAGGCCAACCCAGCTGGCAAGCATGGAGCCACTCATCCATTGCCATGCAGCTGACACCTGCATTCCTGAGCAACAGCACAACTCCCTAGGAAAAGGAGCCGTTTCAAGGTTCAGGTTTCTCACCAAGAACATAATGCCTATGTATACCCTTCATCATGGCCATGGAGAAGACATGCTGCTCCCAAGCATTCCATGAGGTCAGCACTAGTGCTTGTGTCTGACTCCCTCCATCTCCCCCATCTCATCACCAGTTAATAGGAAAACACACCTCTTCTCCTGTCATGGTCACTAGGGCAATGACTTTCAGAGATGCCAGAACATCCATCACTGCCAAACAGGACACTCCAGGTGGTCCCAGAGGCTTCACTTGGCTCTCTCAGAAACCCACCCCAAAAATCCAACCAGCCTGCTGCAGCCCAGTCAGAGACCCCACATCCCCCCTCCTTGCCCAAGGCACTCACACACGTGTTCACACACACTGGCCCAGAGCAGGGGGGAAGCCATGTTGCAGAAATAACACAGGCACACAAACAAAAGAGAACAAGCCATTAATCTGGCTGAACTGGAGGAAATGAAATCATTATGTCTGCAGCTACAACATCCCAAAGAACAAATTTCCTGCCTGGATAATAAATGGATTCTTTTGTTTCACATTGGCCCCAACCACATGACTATCTTGGCCTATTCCTCATCCGAAACATCTTGCTGTATAACCACCCAGACCGGCTCAGATTTCAGCTGCTAAAAATGTTTTAATTATAATAATATATAATCATAACAAAAAAATATTCTAGATCTACAGGCTCCCCTTGACTTCTAAACAACCTCTGAAGGTTTTCCAGCATGCAGGCAAGCAAATAATGAGTTCAAAAGTTGCCAATTACAGCTGAACACCACAAATGCAATCTTTGAAAGAAAGACGAAGGGCTAATGCCCACAATAAATAAGTCCTGCCAGAAAGAGAAATTATGAGTGTATTAACATTTTAAGCACCAATGACCCAAAAGTACTTTCTAACTATCTCCCTCCAGCAGGATGGGGACCAAAGCTATGTGGCACACTGCTGACCACTCAGACCTCCAGACCTTGGGGCTATGCAAATTTTCTTCCGAGCCAGATTTTCTTCTAATGGCTTTCTAATGCCTCACTAGGGCTTGGGATTTACTTATTAGATGGATAAGGAATGTAAATCCTAGTCTCCCTGGGCTTGGCAGGGTTATTTGTTGGCTGTAGGAATGGCTCTGGGAGTCTCAAGGGACACAGACCTCTAGAGGAGTTGTGCAAATACTGATTTCAACCACTCCTTTAATCTGCAACTCTACCAAATTACTTGGTTAAAAACATTTTTGCATTTATCTATTTTGCTTCAGATTTCAGCTTCTTTTTGCTCATCTTCCCAGTTTTAAAAACACATAGTTAACACTGTAACAAGTTTCAAAACAAGACATGGTTTTGAATCCAAACATCAAAGTGCCTTGGTGCTTTGTCTAAATGGTTTTTAAATAAAGTCTAAACGGTTTGCATTCCAAAGAGAGACCTCCATGTACAGAAATGAGCTCAAAAAAATCCCCCAGGCTAGCAGGCAGCTAGAGTCAGAAGTTTCAGCTAAACCCACCCTGTCTATCTCCAAGTGAAAGCAGCCAAGAAGACGACAAGCCCACTTCACCTCAGAAGTGGTACCCCAGCTGTCTCTCCATTTTTATATTGTTTTGGGGCAAGTGTCTTGGGCATAAACCCACCTACAGCTCCTCATCTTCAGATAAACCTGAAGAGGCAGATGGGGTTGGAGTGGGGTGCCCTTCCATGAGCATCACCCCAGATAAGCAAGGGACACCAAGGAGGCTTGTTCCAGAGGTTTCCTCAGAAAGGTGCTTTTTTGACCCCAACAGTGAATGAAACCACATTGGAAAAGTCAAGATTTTTAACAGAATGTAATTTTGTTTCTTTCCAAAATATTAGTTCATCAGAAAATACTGAAGGGGATTACCAAAGCAACACCCAAGACAGCTGTTCAAAGCATTGCTCTTTGTACTTGTTCTCCATCACCCAGAGCATCCCAGAGCCAGAATCTCTTCAACTTCAAACATAACCCTTATTTTGAAAGCCAGCCTGATGCATCACGTGAGCACAAGTTCCATTTCATTTTCCTTTGTGGGTCATCTTTAATTTCATTTATATTTTAGATGCTGGGGAAAGTGTCCAAACATAGCTGCTGCCTCATTTCAATTGCTTATTGTTGCTGTTTCTTCAAGGAAGGGGAAAGAAAAAAAACATCATCCTTGGAAACTAAATATTTACACATTGACTTATGCTAATTCCAACAGATCCAAGGGTGGGAAGCCTATTTAAAAACTTCCCTCATTATTTTCCCCTTTTAAAGGGAATAATCTGGCAATTAACTAGAACACTTTACTTAAGTAATCACTTTTTTTTTTTTTTTAAGAGGAATAATCTACCAGCATGAGCATGCACAGGACAGGGTTTGACAACCATTTCTATACACTTCCCTCATGTACAGCTGCTGATAGCCAAGCAACACAAGAGGAGCCAAAAGCACGGCAGGCAGTCAGGGGGCCATTAAATGACACTCTCGGGAAGCCACCTCTGGGATGATGCCCACCACAGCAGAGCCAGATTGGAGAGTGATGTGTCACCAGTCCCTGGATTGCACCATAAGGAAGCTTGCTCACTGAAAAAAAGGGAACAGAACTCCAAATGCCTCAGAAAGCCATCAGTCACACTGCAACGATGTCCCAGAAAGCACCCATGTTCCTTTCCAGTAGGGCCACAAGCTGGGGAGCGCAGCAGGTTATTAGTGCAATATGTCAGTTTATTTGGAGCATCTTTTCAGTCCCTTTTTGCTGATGTATTAACAAGATGTATTCTCGTATCAGACAGTAAAGTGATTTCTGCTGGAAGAAAAGTCTATACCAGACCAGGGGATGTATATAAGGATTTCCAAAGTCCCCCACTACAGTAAAGCAAATAGCAGTAATTTGCTAATAGCAACAGCCACTGCATTGCTCAAGGAAAGGGCTGAGGTCTTCAGGAGAGGTGAAAATCTGATTATAAGACATGCATGGCAGATCATTTAGAAAGATAAAACCACGTTCACTCTGCTGCAGCCAGCTATTAAAACTGGAGAATGTTATTTCAGGTAATAAAGACCAAGACCTGAGGACCAGCCTGGGAATTCAAATTTACAACTTGTATCAAATTCATATGCTGTAAAACTTCACCTAGTTTATAAGTTTCTCGCCAACTTCATAAAACATGTTTTATTATTATTGTTTTCTGACTCTCTTGCCTTAATAAAATTCCTTTCCCAGCCTGTGTGGGTGTTGCATTATAAACATTTGCACTTCGATTCATTCAAGTCTGAAGAAAGCTTTCAAGTTAACCTATTAGGAATACTTTAAATGTTTCAAAGACATCCCAGTTACCCCTGAACATAATAAAGCTTTAAAGAAATAAATAAAAATGTGCCTTGCCACAAACCACCTTCAAAATGACCACCTCTGCTGAGCTGATGACTCAAGAGATCACACTTAGGAGCATCTGAGTCACATGCTAGTCCAGTGGGGTGCATGCCTGACATGGGGTGAGAAAACACAGGGGTTATCAAGGCACAGGGTAGGGCAGGTGCCCACCCATCACTCACCAAGCCTCCTCATCAGGGAGCCCTGGGGATGCTGCCAAGTGGGTCCTACTGGTCAGAGGCAGCTAGACTATTTTCTCACAAGTTAAGGACCAGACCACATGAAAGCAGAGGTTTCCCCATCCCTGGTCAGCCCCAGCAAACAAAGCCCAGCACTGGCACACAAAGTCAGTGCTGGTGAGTACTCTAAGAACCATCCTTCTCGAAGTCCATTTTTGTTTAGTCTGAGTCAAAGCCCACTGAAGTTAATAGGCGTTTTTCACAGCCTTCAGCAGGCTTTCAAGAAAGCCTTTCAGCTCATCGCACTCCCCTATGTGCACAGCAGCGCCAACCACTGCAGTAACAACCCACACACAGCACAAGGAGGGATAATAAAAGCCCATTTTCAGAAAGATACACTACAAAATTAGCTTGCAACCTCACAGTTGCCACAAGCCTGCATCCACTTCCTTTCCTCCTTAAGGTCAGCTTTGGCATCTGTGGGCCACCCAACAGCCAGAGTTCAAGAGGGCCCTGCCCAAGGTGGGTCCAAAGAAAAAGGCCTTTGTGTCTTTAATTCCTGCAGAGCTAATGCTTTTCTCCATTTCACTGAGCAAGAGTAAGGCTGCCCCATGTGATCCATGTGGCTCAAAGAGCCACACGGTCCTCCCTAGCAAACACAGCACAGCTGATCCTCCTATATTCTACTAAACTAGAAATTACCCCTTTACAGCTTTGTATCTGGTCCCAATAATATGTGGACCTCACAGTGCCACATTTGAGATTCTGATGGGTTCAAATGACTTAGACCGCCACCAGCAATTTCATCTCAAGGGGCAAAGCACTAACAGCAAAGGCCACACATTTCCGGTGGGCTCACCGCTTGCATGAAGCTCCTGGACAGCTTCAGCCAAACCACGTGGGCTGGGGAGCAGCTCTGTGTATCTTGGGCTCACCCACAGCAAGGTGACACCCACATTTTCCAGTGCTTGATAAAAGATAAAAACAAAACAAAACAAAACAAAAACCAGCATAGCTGCTTTGAAAATTACTACAGCAGAAGCACAGGAATGGAGTGGCCACGGGGTGAAGGCATCTCCGTATTGCTATGTACTGATCACAAACACCACCTATAGGGAGTAACCTTGAGGTACCTACCATGAGTGTGCTATCAGAGCAAAAGCCCTGAACTATCATAGGAAGTACTTCTAGATGTACAATGGTGATCTAGAAAAGCCAGATTTTGTTCTCTTTAAACACAATTGTTTCAAATTAAAAGCAGAGCTGATGCTCCGTGAATTCTGAGAGCATCCTACTCCTGTTCCATCCCTGTGTGTCCATCTCAGTCCTCAGGAGCTTGGAAATACAAAGATACAGGTATCAGGTGAGAAAAAAAAAAAGGAAAAGTGCCTAGCCACATGCAAGGGTCATCGCCCAGCGATTTCTTCAGACAAACTCAACCTGTCTCACTACATCATATTGTCCCTCTCCGAGCTCCCTCTGTGTGTAGTGGGACCACAGCCTATGCCTTCTGCCTCCTAAGGACAGTATTTCCTTTTGAGTTCTTCTGCTGGGTTCCTACTTTTCCCAGATAAGATGTAATTCACACTCCTTTGCCTCTTCTGCCATGATTTAATGTCTTTTGAGCAAAAAGCAATTGTCACCATATCAACAGGACTCTAGCAAGGATGATAATGAGTCAGCTCCAAACACATGGCTAAGGAAGCAGCTGAAGCAAGGGAAGGCCTCTAGTAACCAAAGACCCATCCCCAGCCTCTGATTGCAATAATTTTTCTTTTAAACTCCATGAAACTTCAATTGTTGTCATTCTCTGCTCCATACTTTGATCTGGAGCATGTATTTTAGCATCAGAAGAAACCAAGACCAGCCCCAGGTTCCTCCTGCTTTACCACATGGGGCATGTTGAGTGTTCTTGAGGGCTCACCCTCAGCACCCCACAGAAGGGAGCAGGCATGGGGTGACCTTGTGCTCAAAAGCAGACACCACAGCCTTGTTTTTCCAGGCTTTGAAGCTCAAGGAGAAGCACCCCCTCATTCAGAGTTGAGCCCAGAAGGTGACAGGAAGGCAGCCTGCCTCGCCCCAGGGTTGGGCAGAAAGAGAAGGCCCCATGCTCTGCTCATAGAAGGGAAAAAAAAAAAAAAAAAGAAAAATGCAAAGATGTGGATGTTTCAGTTCACTGGAGGTTAGCAAGTGTGACATTGTGAAATTTATCTACAAGAACAACCAAAGAAGGATCCAGAGAACTACAAGCCTGTCAGTCTGACCTCAGTACCAACGAAGGTTATGGAGCAGATCATCTTGAATGTCATCACGTGGCATACACAGGACAACCAAGTGATCATGCCAAGTCAGCATGCATTCATGAAAAGCTGTTCCTGTTTGACCAACCTGATCTCTTTTATGACAAGGTGATCAGCTTAATGGATAAGGGAAAGACTGTGGATGTTGTCTACCTGGACTTTAATAAAGCTTTTGCAACTGTTTCCCACAACATTCTCCTGGATAAACTGGCTGCTCATGGACTGGATGGGTGTATGCTCTGACAGGTAAAACACTGGCTGGATGGCTGGGCCCAGAGAATGGTGGTCAATGGATTTAAATACAGTTGGTGGCTGGTCACAAGTGGTGTTCCCCAGGGCTCAGTACTGGGGCCTGTTCTCTTTAACATCTTTAGCAATAATCTGGATGATGTGATCAAGGGCACCCTCAGAAAAGTTTGCAGGTGACACCAAGTTAAGCAGCTGTGTTGTTCTCCTTAAAGGTAGGGAGGCTCTGCAGCGGGATCTGGACAGGTTGGATTGATGAGCTGAGGCCAATGGGTTGAGGTTCTATAAGGTGAAGTGCCAGGTCCTGCACTTGGGCCACAATAATCTTGGGGAATGCAACAGTCTTGGTGAAGAGTAACTGGAAAGCTGCCCAGTGGAAAGGGACCTGAGGGTGTTGGTCAACAGCCAGATGAACATGAACCAGCTGTGTGCCCAGATGGCCAAGAAAGCCAATAGCATCATGACAGGACTAGTTCAAGGATCATCCCCCTGTACCTGGCACTGATAAGGATGCACCTCAAATACTGGGTTCAGTTTTGGGCACCTCACCACAAGAACGACATCAAGGTGCTGGAGTGTATCCAAAGAAGGGCAATGATCTGGTGAAGGGTCTAGAGGATAAGTCTTACAAGGAGTGGCTGAGGGAAATGGGGTGGTTTAGTCTGGAGAAAAGGAAGCTCAGGGAGGACTTTCTCACTTTCAACAACTACCTGAAATGAGGCTGTAGTGAGGTTGGGTTTGGTCTGTTCTCCAAGTAACAAGTGATAGGACAAGAGGAAATGGCCTCAATTTGTACCAGGGGAAGTTTACATTGGGTATTACGAAAAAATTCCTCACAGAAAGGGTTGTCAAGGCCTGGAACAGGCTGCCCAAGGAAGGAGTGGCACCCACATTCCTGAAAGTATGTAAGACATGTAGATGTGTAGCTAATGTACATGTTTTAGTGGTGACCTGGCAGTGATGGGTTAATAGTTGGACTTGATCTTAAAGGTCTCTTCCAACCAGCACAAGTCAATGTGCAACAGTCCTCAGGCTTTGCAGGACTGGAGAGGCTCCCCAGGAAATGGCAGAGCCAGGAGTGGAGAGCATCCAGAGATGAGCTGCTCTTCCCCTCAAAAAAAATAAATATATATAGCCAGGCAAAGACACACCAAAACCAAGTGGTATTCAAAGCAACCCAAGGAAAAGGCTAGTTGGATATGAATAATCCAAAACTTGGCTACCTAGCTGCTGCCGGGATGTGGTACACAGGGTACAGACACATCAGAGGGTTTGGCAGGAACCAAGAAGGACTTTTCCAGTGAAAATGTCATGAAACAATCCTTTAAACTAATGAAATAGCCCCCATCAGGGATAGGAGGAAACAGCCTAAAAGCAAAGATTTCCACAGCCTCTTACCTATTCTCAGCCACCACTTTTACTCACTGAATATTGAAGTTTAATCAGCTTTGAAGAACCAGTAACACTGACTGGATGCCTCCCCAGATATTAACCATTTTTCTTACTACACTAATAGTTGCATACCTGAAGCTTTACTAATTTACAATTACTTAGCATAGATATTTCAAAATTTAAAAAAAAAAAAAACAACCCACACACCCCCACCCCAATCCTGTAAAAAAAAATCCCAAACAAAGCAACCAACCAACACAACTCCAAATAAACTTTATAATGTATTTGTTTCTTCCTCTCATCTGCAAACACCTAGAAAAGTTAACTAAATTAACTAAAACCACTCCTAACCTTCTCCTCTTCCAGGCAATCATTTGCCATCACGTTCCACCTGTCCCAAAAGTGAAGGGCACAGAGATGTCAACCCTGAGGATGCCCTGGGGGCTGCAGGGACCAGCTGCTCTCAGGCTTCTCTCCTCCCCCTGGGATCATCCTGCCCACTAGGTTTAGATTGGAAGAAGTGAGGCTGAAGGAAAGTAGTCTTCCTCAGCTGGGGCTTGGCAGAGAGCTCCTTCCTTTTTGAACTGTTTCCTCTGTGATTTTTCACCACAGGGCTCCCAGCAGGAACTTATTAGAGCCAGACAAAAGCACGTATGTTTTAATAGTAATTAGGTCACCCTGGGTTGTGGGCTTAGCAGGCAAAAATGTAATTATTTAGAAACATCAAGTTTAAATGCTAAAGAGTCTTAATGGAGCTGAGCTAATTAACAAATTTCAACTGAGAAACTGATTAGCTAAAAAAAAAAAGTCAAGAAAAATAAATGATCATAGACAGAATTATTTTAACACATTGTTTTCTTGCAGCAATTCTCAATTGCATAAAAAGAGACCAACAATTTATGCTAACCAAACATTATTGCAATTAAATATTCAATAGAAAGCCTCTTCAATTATTCAAAAGACTGATAACCCTTGTTTATAACTGGGGTGGTGAGAAATGTTCCAGAAGCAGGGATTGTGCATATCATCGGGCTCTGGTCACAGACACAAACCCACATGGGTGGATGAGCTGTGGCATCGGCACACAGTACTGGCTCCGGCCATCCTCCCATCCCTTCTGCAGAAAGCAAACTTGGAGTATCTGGATGCTTTCCAGCCCAGACATGAGGAAATAGACCATATGGTCCACACGTTTTCTGGATTTTTGTTATTAGACCAGAAATTTAGGGGACTAAGGGCCCAGGTTTCATTATCTTCTGATATTATTCCCCCAGAAGAGAACTAGAAGGAAAAGTAGATCCTAGTGTATCATTATAATTCACTAAGCAGCATTACCATAGGAAGTTACAAATTAGCTTTTCAGCAAAGGGTACAAGGATATTTAGATTAGATATAGAGAAACTATACAACCTTTCAGTCCATTTATCAGAACTCTCATAGCTCCAAATTCTAGGGAAATGAAACAATAATAAATATTGAGCAGGGAAAGTTAATCTCCACTGAACATGCTTTAATAATTCAAAAGTTATGAGAAATAAATAACACACAGTTCCTTTAGCTCCTACAAACACATGTCCTGCTTTTCTCACTATTTCTAATTATGTGACTTTGTGGAAAATGGATGGCAATCAAAAAAAACCAACCTCCAGAACATGAGTTGTGGCTGGGAGTGCCTACATTTACAATGGAGGAAGGAGCACATCCACATCTGACACTTGTCTGGAAAGCCACAGAACTGATTTGGGGAAGAGCTTGCCCTCACTGTCTCCAAGAAAAGGAAAGTGCTGTTATGCCTCTACCTGCTACTGGGTGGTATCTGCATCAGCCCTGTACCTGGTGCTTCTTTGCACACTCCCAAGCAGCCTCTCAAACCATTCACTCTTGGAAAGACTAAAAGCTAGACTGTGCAATAACCAGCTTTGTGTCCCAGCTTAGCCACTCAAGGTCCCAGATCTTTGCTGGCACTATTCTGACATCACTCCATCCCTCTCTGCACATTTTTGTTCCTGAACCAAACTATATTGAGAGGGAAAGCAAGGAGGGATGTCAGGGGGCTCAGCCAGTAGAAGCACGCTGCATTCACAATGCATCTGATCATCTGTCATTTGCCATGTCCACCACCCAGCATCACTTTGCAAGTTGTTCTCTGTCACCAGGGGACTCAAATTCCCACTGCATGGTTTATCTGTATCACTTTCATCACACTTGCTCCAGCGACCTTCCTAGATGGTGCTTTCCAACATCACAACCAAGCCTATACCTTTCCAAGTTGCTACTCAGCAGATATCCAAAGCTAACATTTGCCTTGCACAAGTACTCATGCAGGCAGCACTTGATAGCTCAAATGTTTGCAGAAAGAGAACAAGGTCAAATTGAAATGTGCTTTCAAATTCTAATGAATATATGGGGAAAACATTCCTTCTTCCAACTCAAACTATTTACTTAACCTTGCTGTGCTGCTAAACAACTGCTTATACTGACCATGTCTATTTATAGGGAACAGAGTGCTGCAGCACCTTAAAGTAGTATCAGACACATTTGGGGCTCCTACATGAAGCTGTTTCCATGCCAAGAAACGTCCACAGCTGGGAAGAGATGAAAAAAAGCCTCCTCAGGCTGTCTAGATCTCAGAGCAGCACAGCACACACCACAGGTATTACAAGAACAGCAGCACTCCATGAGTCTCAGCCTTGCTCTGAGCACCTATTCCATCAGCCACATCCCACATCACTCCAGCTGCACCAAGGCCCAGAATCCCCAAGACTTTGCTGAACTGATTAGCATCAACTTACCCAATGCCAAAAGTATTATTTTCCCCTTTCACCAAATCCAGGTATTACTTTAGCTTGCAGTACCTCTCACTGTAGAAGCATGTATTATTCATCACTGTGGCCTGGATGTAGAGCAAAATGAACACATTCGGGCTACTTCATCATCAAACATCAATATTTTCTTCTGATTTTTAATACCAGCAGAGGGTTTTTACTCTCTCCTGTTGTGTTAAGAGCTGCACACAGGATGAGCAATAAGCCACTTTGCAAACCTCCATGGCAACTCTTGCCACAGCTGATAGGGCAACTAAACACATGGGAACACAAGGTGGTGACCTAATTGCCATACAGAGATGTTAAGCAGAAAGAGAAGAAAAATAAGTATATTTATCAGAGATCTCACCTGCTCCATGTCTGCCTTTCACTAGGCTCCTTCAGGGCCCTTATGTGCATTAACTGCTCCAAGACCATCTTCAGCATCAAATAAATAATAATAATGACAAGCCAACGGAGAAGCTTTCCACTTTTCAGTGCTGTTTTTTGTTTTTTTTTTTCTTTTCATCATCTCCAGCACTCATTTTCATCCCTAATAGAGGCTTCCTGAGCTGAGCCACCATAGCACTGTAAGTTACCCAACTTTCAGCTGCATTACTTTTAGGAAAAGTGAAATTCAAAGCTTTAATTAAAATAATGAAAAATAAATCAAGACCTTCACCTTAAGGAAGTAGACTAACAAGAAATTGAGATGCTGGTGAAGTCACCCACAAGATGGGTCCAAGCAGGACAGCTGTTGCATCAGGGACAGACATGTATCCGCCATCTCCGCCATGAGTTGAGCTGCATTTATGCATTCCATGGATATAAATTCCCCTTTTTCAGGTTCTCCAGCACTTTGTGTTGTGAGCCACTCAGGTCATCTGTGGCTTTGTATCAGAGGACCTTCAGAGACACTGGGAAATTGCCCTTCCTCCACCTCAATCTCTGAGCCCAAAGCATGAAGGAAATGGGAGAGTAGGAGGAAGACTAAGGCAAGGCTTGTCTTGAATGAGCAAGTGATAACAGCAATTTAAAGAAAAAGAGAAAAAGAAAAAGAGAGAGGGAAAAAAACCAAAAAAGTCCAAAAAAGTCCAAAAAAGGCAAAAAAAGGCAAAAAGGAAAAAAAAAAGGAAAAAAAAAGCCAAAAAAAAGGCAAAAAAAGGAAAAAAAAAACCAAAAAAAAAAAAAAAAAAAAATTTAAAAAAAAAAAAAAAAAAAAAGCAACACAGGCATCTGTGGTCTCAGTCCTCTTTTCTATTATTTGACAAAACATTTTCCCTTCAGGCTGAACAAGATCTGTGCTCACTCACCATGCCAAGAGTAAGTTTTTTTCCCCTTAGGTTTTTTTCCCCCAACTAGCTTGTGGAAAAAAAAAATAAATATGTATCTATAAGTAAAGGAATAGCTGGATACTAGCACTTGCAAATTCCCTCTCGAAAGGGTTTTTTCTTGCTTATCCTCAAAAAACACTCTGCTGGCAGTGAAGCAGGCAGGTCAAAGGTGGAAGCAGACGTGGTGGTGGTGGTGGTAGCAGCAATGAGAAGCACTGCACAGTGACCACCAGCTCACAGCCTGCTTGGCACAGGCACGACTCTGGTGTCTGCTGGAAGCAGAGGAAGCCCAAAGGATGCCTGCAACAGATGTGTGCATCCTGAGCCAAAACAGGAGGAGAAAAGGCGTCAAGGGCCGGCAGCATGCAAGGAGCAGGAGCCAGGGATGTTGCTCTCAGAATACCTCCCTTCCTGGTCCTCTCCATGCTGTGGTTTCCAAGGACAGACAGGCAAGTGAGCATGGGGAGCAAAACTAAGCCAGATCCGTAAGTCCTGACCAGGGCTTTCCACCTGCCCCCCCGTGCTTTGCTTATCATGATGCTACAAGCAGCAATACAGGAGACAGAGATTTTAAAATGGGTTTTAAAAGAGCAGGCGTGAGGCAGGGAGATGACGGATAGGTAAGCAGGCAGGCAGATTAAATAGTTTATGTGAAGAAGCTGCACCAAAATGGACATCAGCCCCATCTGGCCTACAGACACTTCGAACTCTGACAGCTCCCAAGTTAAATTCAGCACATTAGCACTCTCTATATGCTAAATGTAATTTTATTTGGTTAATCTAACAGGAGGGAGAGCACACAAGTAAACTCCTAAGTGTTGCAGGGTGTGAGAGAGAGGGAGTATTTGTTCCTGTCACCATCTTTCAACCTTCTCCCTCTTCACAAGCCACAAAAAAAACCCACAAAACTATAAACATTCAGGTATCTGACAGAAAATCATCTGCTAAGTGACAGGATTTAGTAAAAATCAAGTAACCATAAGAAAACTCACATAAATAACTCTACTACTTCCAGGTTCACATGCTGCAGGAAATAAGTTAGCAAGGTCTTATGGAGGATAATGAGAGGTGTTCACAGTCAGTCCCAGCCCTGACTCCAACAACATCCTCCGCCACTTCCAACCACATCCAGACCCCAAACATCTCCCCACCCCCCAGCATGCTGGGAAAAAAAGACTTTTTGTCTCAATGGCTCATTTGGGATGCAGGGTGCCATCCCCCTCTCAGCTACTTCTTCAGCCCATGGTAGAGCTGGACTCCAGCCACGACTTTGTCTTGCTGCTGGAAAAGGCTGCTGGCAAATCAGTCTTGCAGCCACACCATGGGGAAAGACAGACCGCAGAGTAGGTCAGGCTCTATGAGATGCATCAGCTCAATTAGCAAAACTCATGTTTTAATCTAGCAAATTCATGCCCTGCACCACAAGAATCCGTAAGATTTTTAATAAGCTCCATAAAAAGGTGATTTCTTTATAAGATCACTACAGGAGACTGTCACCTTAACTCCAAATCAGATACAATTGCTCTGCCTCAGAAATTCCCCATCCACAATCTTCCCTTCCCTTCTTCTTCCGAGGTCTCTCCCAGGATACTACTTTACTATACAAGTAATTTCACCAGCAGAGTAGAAATAACACCACTTTTCAACAGGCTTGGTCTCAGGCAGGGATGCTGTCTTCACCAGCCCAGCACATGTTCCCAGGTGTAGCTTGGGGCAAACTGGAGAAGACCCCAAGTGACACACTGGCTTTGACACCCAGGAGTGCTCTCAGACAGCGACCAAGCAGAGGTCTCACAGCCCACTGCGATTCCATCAGTGCCTCCAGCAGCTGACAATGCAAGCGCCAGCTAGCAAAGTGCTACTACCAGGTCTTGTATTTTCACATGTGGCTTGGCAACTGAGCAAACGTGCCTGTTTACATCATGCTTAGACAAGGCATCAGCATTTCCACCTCAAGTTATTTCTACAAAGATGTAATGAGGGAGGAAACCCAAGAAATAAAAAAAAAACCAAACAGCTGGGTAAGCCAAAAGCCAGTAGAAAGCAGACACCACAGCAAGTGGGCCTGCTTGCCACAATCTGGCAGGCATGCTTTCAAGCAGAGGGCAACCATGGTCAACATCACTCCTCCCCACTGGAGACCATCACAGAAGCATTCTTGTTCCTAAACCAGCTCCACACTGCCAGCAGCTGAGCTGCTGGTCTGTGGACAGCTCCATCAGCTCCCAGTTCATCTCCAACCATGCTGACATCAGCCAAATCCCTCCAAGGAAGGGACAAGCCCCATGCCGGCCAGCAGCTCAGTTTGCCCATGAGACTCCATGCATCAGCTCTCTGATGCATGCATGATGACCATGCATTTCTCACTGCCAACAAACAAGGGGCTGCACCATGTCCCTCACTCACAGCCTCTACTCAAGCCCTAGGCAACCCCTGCCACAGCCCCTTTCCATGCTCACTGTACCAGGAAAAAATAAGGCAACAGCAAAATAGAGGGAAATAATAAAACAGAATACTTCCAAAAGCCATGCCAGTCACAGAGCAGTGATGCACCAACATGAGCATGGTGGTCCTGCCAGGTCCACCACCCAGAAGATGGGTTTCAGCTGCAGGCACCACCCCTTGCACAGCAAGATCCATGATGTGGCAAGTAATGGGGAAAAAAAACCAAAACAAAACAAAATAATAAAAAACAAACAAACAAACAAAAACCCCACCAAATAAACAAACAAAACAAAACAAACAAAAAAAAACCACCAAACCACACCTACTTCACCCCACAGCACAGACCCTTCTGAAGGGATGGCCACCCATCTGCCCCACAACTTCACCCATGGGCCAAGTGTGGCTTGGCCCAGTCCAAACCGAGAGAAGGAAGCCCTCTGGCCAGACCTCCTGGTGCATCTATCCTCCTCTTCCACAAAACTACCCTGATCCACGGGAGGCACGGGATGAAGATGATGGCCAAAGGCAGGCCTCCGCAAATCCACTGCCCTTGGAGATGTTCCCCATCGCGACCCCAAGAAGACCCTGCCAGGGAGATCTCATCCAGACGGAACCCTGAGCTGTCCCTCATCATGACACCAATCAGGGCTCTGCCAGAGACGCCATTCAGAGGAGCTGCCCGTCCCACGCAGATGCAGGGATGGGTTTCCCAGAGCCGTTCCCGAGAGCTAGAAAACCCCCGGCCCCTTCCCGAGCCTACCCCACGGCCCGCTGGCGAGTCTCAAGTCTGCTAGCACCGTCTGCGGGCCGGCTCCCGCGGGCTGCGGGAGGAGGGCTGATAGAATCGGCTGGTCCAAGGGGAGCTCCGCGCCTCCCGAAGCGGATGGACGCCGTGCCCGGAGACAGCCCCGTGCCGGTCTGAAGCCCGCGGTACACTGGACGGAGGGGAAGCCAGGTGCTCGAACTGTTCCCGGTCACAAAGCCACGAGCGGCCCCCGCAGGCCACGCGTACCGCCGTGGGCGCGGGGACCCGTGGCTCAGCATCCCACCCTCCTACCGCGTTCCGGTCCCGCCTCACCTTCCAAGGCGGCCGCGGCAGCGGCCAGGCAGAGCAGTACCACCAGATCCGCAGCCATCGCCTCCCCGGGCCCCGCGCGTCGCTGCTCTGCAGGCGTCAGCCGCTGCCGGCGGGCGGCCGTGAGCGGGCATGGGGGTGCGTCCGCGGGACGGGCCGGGAGGGGGCCGCGGGACGGGACCTCGCCGCCTCCGCGCGCCGCCC
>VYZU01005262.1:4017-22126 GCA_013401355.1 Ceyx cyanopectus
CCCCGCTCCGTTCCCGGCTCCGCCCCAATCCCGCTCCGCCCATCCACCCACCCCCCTCCCCGCCGCCGTTCACCGCCTCAGCCGGGGAGGCCGCTGCAGGCTCCGGTCGCGCACAAACTTTTCCTCGGCAGCAACTTGCTCGTGGCGGCTGGACCGGCAGTCGTCCCGCACCGAGGGACGAGCACCCGCACCGAGGGACCCGCACCCGCACCGAGGGACGGGCACCAACCCCCCCCCCGGTTGGCACCGGTCTCGGGTAAGCACCGGCCCGTGGGCTCCGCGGCGGGACAAAGGCGACTCGGGGGGGGGGGGTTCACGTCGACCCTGGACCACCCCACCCCGCACCCCACTCTCTGTCCGCCCTCCCGGGCCGGTTCATCCCGGGCTTTGCTCGGGGATCGCCGCTCCCGGGGGCTGCCGGTTCCCCACACGCACCCGGCGGGGAGCGGGTTCGCCCCGGGGGTCCCCGTCGGAGTGGCCTCGGTGTTTGTCACTGCGTCAGAGCCGGGGGCGAACCCGGCTGGTGCCCCCCGGGGGTGCCTCGCTGTGTGCGGGCACCGGAGCTTTTGGGAGGGCGCTGATTTCGGTGTCCCCGCCGCAGGACGTTCCGCCGGCGGGCGCTCTGCAGATTAGAGCTTTATTTTCGTCATCCAAAGATGACTTTTGTCAGCGCTGCAATTATCCGTGTCCCCCCCTCCTTCCCCCGGGCTGGATTAGGGATGGTAATGTGCTTGGCGTTCTTAAACGGGCAAATAAAGATTATTCCCCATCCCCCTCGAGGGGGTCACAGCCGCGGGGGGTGGCGCTGACCCACGCCTTGGGTTTTGGGGTCCGGCTCTCCGGAGCTGAAAGCACCAGTTTGGGGTGACTGGTTCTTGCTGGTGCTCGCTCCCGTGCCAGCCCCTGCGCCGGGATGGGGTTTAGTTCCAGGGCAGGCAGGTTAGTCTCGCTCTCCTGGGTTATGCAACTCATGGTCCGTTTGCCTCCCCGACATCCAGACTAAGAGGTGGAGGTGCGGGTGGAGGGCACGTGGGGTCGGGGTCTGGGGTTCCCACGGGGTCTGTGGTACATACGGGGTGTGGAACACACGCGGGGTTTGGCTCTGGGGTTCCCACGGGGTCGGGGTGTGGGGTTCCCACGGGGTCTGGGATTCCCGTGGGGTCTGGGATACATGAGGGGTGTGGAACTCACGTGGGGTCTGGCTCTGGGGTTCCCACGGGGTCTGGGTGTGGGATTCCCACGGGGTCTGGGATTCATGCGGGATCTAGCTCTGGGGTCCCCACGGGGTCTGGGTGTGGGATTCCCACGGGGTCTGGGTGTGGGGTTCCCACGGGGTCTAGAATCCATGCAGGATCTGGGGTTCCCACGGGGTCTGGGTGTAGGATTCACTCGTGGGAGGGAGTCTGTGTGTGGGAGGGAGCCGGCTCAGGGCTGTGGAAGGGCGCAGCTCCTCTGGAAACCCCTTTATTCCCTGCGTGCTGTCGAGGAGCACCGGCGGCTTTGCCCTCCCAGCTCTGCAGCGCTGTTCCCTTCCCTGCCTTTCTCCCGTCCCAAGGTGGGAGGTTAATCCCGCGGACTCAGGTGTGGCCTCGGCTGCTATTTCTGCCTCGTAATCCGGCGATTTTCATCCGCGGGCGAGGAGCGGGACGAAGGGAAGCGGCGCTGGGCAGATGGAGCTCGGCCGTCCCACCGGGAGGCACCGCGACCTTACCCCGCACCTCCCGCCCCGGGGGGATGCGGGAGGACACGGGCGCTTCGCTCCCGCCTCTGCCGCCTGCCCGGGGATTGCAGCTACGACTGCAATGGGTCTTTTGTCAGAAACCGGGATTTATTCCGCCGTGGTAGCTGCAGGCGGCTCTCCGGCTGGGCTGGAGAGGTAAACTACGTTGCCAGGGTAACTGGGAAGTTGTTTAGCTGCTTCTCAAGTACTTGGGTTTGGTGGGGTTTTTTTTGCCAGAATTGAAGGTCATTGGTATTCGCTTTTTTCTCGTCTCCCTTCTATAAATTAGGAGGCTTTGCATCTTTTTTTTTTTTGTCTCACAACCACATGAAAATATTATTTTTTTTCCTTTGTTTTCCTGTGACGTTCTCAGGGCGTGGTGGGGGAACAGGAGGTATGGCAGAAATGCTAATAAAGTTGCCTGGCAGCTTCATCTTGGTAAAGACTTCTTCCAGAAACCTTTCAAGAAGGCATAAACTGGTTTTATTTGCCACTTGATTTCACTGGTAGGATTTTCCTCCCTATACTAAGCTTTTTTTTCCTATAGAAGTTGTCAGGGATATTTGCTATCAGGAAGTATTTCTACTTTTAGAGGAATTCAGGAGGTAGGAATTCCATGTGAAGACACGGGCAGTGAGGAGAGGGGTGCCCAGGCTGTTGGAAATACCCCTGTAATCTGTACTCTGAGCTCCAGAGGATGCTCTGAGCTCCGTGTTTCTGCTCCAGGAGCTGTCAGCCACGGACCAGTGCCTCCAGAGTGTCCTGGGATGGGAAGGCTGTAGAAGCAGTGGAAGCCCAGGGCTGTTTTCTGATTGGCACAGCTGTGTTTGGTGGTTTTATTACCTGTTTTGGGTTTTGTTTTACAATCTCATTTCGTATGTGGCACTGAATGACGTGGCCGGAGCGAGGTTTGTGCTCACGCTGCAGTTCTGGAGCTGAAAGGGCAGAGCACCCATCTGTGTCCTGACCTGGGCTCTCTGCTGCCCACCCAGCAGGAAAACTTTAATATCTCATGATAAAACAACTTATTGCCTCTTAACTTAAGCAAGGAGGTGCCTGGTGGAAGGTGGATGGAGAGCTCGGGTGTCCCAGATGCTGAGTGCTGTGATTTTTGCTCGGGTGTTGTCCTGGACTCTGCTCCATCTGTGCAGAGGTTTCTCTGGCTACTAGATAATTGTGAAACCAGTCCTATCACCTCCCTTCTCTCTCACACGTGCTGGGTTCCTGTGAAGGAAAGAAACGAGCTCACTCTCCTCAGATCAGGACGTGCTGCTGAGTTTGCTGCCTCCTCTCCTCGGGCTCAGTCCATCTTGCATTCTGGCCACAAGAGCTTTCTCTTTTCTGGTGGGTTTTCTATCATCACGATTGAGTTGAGCAAACTCCTGGTGAGCCTTTTTTTTCCCCATGGTCTCAAAAATGTCAGTGTGTGGTGCTTGAGGGGAGCCCCCTGCAGATGGGGGATGCAGGGCTCGGGGTCAGGGTTGAGTGGATTGCTCCCAACATGTCAGTTGTGGCTGCAGAAACCACCTCTGCCTGCTCACAGGCTTAGAAATTCAGCTGTTTTCTTAGTGAGGAGTCTGGTATGTTGGGATTTTTTCCCCCCAGGATCTGGTATGTTGGGATTTTTCCCCCCCAGGACCTGGTGTGTTTCCTCAGGGTGGTATTCCACAGAGGTCAGTAGCTTGGTGCTGCTCACTGGCTGTGGTTATTCACAGCTGTGACTGGTAAAACAGGGGTGTGTGCACACGTGTGTGCCCAAATCCAAGTGTGACTGTTGTGCAGCCTCTTGCACCTCGCTGCTCTTCCCTGATTTTCAAGCTGTTTGTTTTTAAAGGGCATTTTCCTGCACGGGGGTACAAACAGCACTAGTTGGAAGTCGGGTGTTTCACAGCTTGGCAAATTCACACGATGTAGGGAGATGCTCATTGTCTTGCCTCTTTTTTTTGTTATGAATTTATTTCTCAACACAGGCACAGCCTTTCAGGGCTCCTGGTTCAGTCCTGAAGCTGGGGGTGGCTTTGGGAAGCAGGGTGTCTGTTCAGTGCTGCAGGGGAATGTTTGTGAGCAAGCCCGGAGCAGAGCTGCTCATGCAAGCCCAGGGGTGCCAACAGACTTTCTGCTTTTGCCCTCAGAACTCTTTATTTCCATGAAGACTCCCTGGTTGCTGTGGCAGCCTGTGCAGTGCATGCTTGTCTTGTGTTTGCAGCCAAAGGGCCTGGAATAACATCAGCAGGAGAGTTGGATGGATCCAGATTCCACAGTGCCAGGAGAGCTCTGGGATCTTCAGTGTGAGGGGGGTGAGACCCTGGCACAGGGTGCCCAGGGAAGCTGGGGATGCTCCATCCCTGGGTGTGCTCAGATCCAGGCTGGATGGGGCTCTGAGCACCCTGCTGTAGTGGGAGGTGTCCCCATGGGCAGGGGAGTTGGAATGAGATGATCCTTGAGGTCCCTTCCAAACCATTCTGTCAATTCCCTCTTCATCAGGCTGTTCTTGGATCCCAGTCACAGCCCTGGGCAGTTGAGCAGCTCTGGCTCCACGTCTCCCAGTGCTGGTGGGTGTCCAGGCTTCCCCCCAAACCACCCTGGAATCCGCTGTTGGATGCGACTCAGCGGAGCTGATGCTGAGGAGATAACTTGCTGGGTTGAAAAGAGGTCATGGAATTTGCTTCCCTTTCCTTGATGGACTCTCAGGAAGTTTGAAGGTCATGTGTGAACTTTTCCTCTGAACTCTGGGGCCTTTCTTTTGAAGCTGAGCTCCAGGAGTAATTCTAGAAGAAAAAAAAAAACAAAACCCCAGAAAACAAAGCCAGTAGCACATCAATCCCACAGCAAGTCAATTAGTTTGTGCTGAGACTGGTCTGCTGTGGGTGGTTTTATGCACAGTGGACCTCTCTGTATCTTGCATTAAGTGGCAGGATAAACAGAATCTTGAGAGAACCTGAATGTTGAGTTGTGGCCAAAGAAGCTAAATGCAGCGTAATGACCATTCTAGCTCGATGCAGCTAAAAACAAATAATAATTAGTAATGCTTCCCTGTTTGGTTTTGTTTTTCTTTTTTTTTTTTTTAACTCATGACTGAGCATGAATTTACGCTGTGTGACCTGAACATCTGGTCAGACCCATGTGGGTCTGCTGGGTGATGCTGCCCCTCGGGTTGAAATACTCCAGGCTCTTAAAAAGAAGTGTACATCTGCCAACAGCTTAATCATCAGCTCTTGTTTTCTCCCATCAAGGTGCTTTCTTTTCCAGTCCTGGGTTTGTTCTGGAAATACCCGATGCTGGCACTTCTGCAGCCTCCAGACTGGGGTTATTTTTCATGTACAGATAGATTTGTTAGTCCATATTCTCACCGTTCTCCAGTACTTTACAATGAAACAAAGGGAGTTGATTTGTTTATTTATTTTAATTCTCTTAATCCCTACAAAGCACCAGAGGAAATGAATTATTTTTTTCTTAGGCTTGTGTGAGTGCAGTGATGCAAATTGAGCAGCCTGGGATTATTACCCAAAACGCTGCTGTTTTTTTTTTTTTTTGTTTTATGTCCCACGAACATTCAACAAACACTGGGGAGGAAGGGGGGGTGGAAATCTGGTCTCTTTTAAACCACTTCAGAGCCGTTCATTGGAACTTCTTATCAGAATTCAGTGCCAAAACTTTCAGGTTTGGGCCGTGGTAAAGCTGCTGGAAGAAGATAAGTGTTGGTCTCGCAGCAGTGTGAGAACTGAAAGCTTCTTACTCTTGTAGTAATTATGAGTCAGGATGGTCATTAGCCTGCTGTAACAAGTAGAAAGAGATAACAGAGCCTTCAGAATTGTTATCACAGAGGGGGGAAAACTGCAGGGTTCCAGCAGCTCCTTCAAAGAACCCGTGTCTGCAGCTGGGAGCTTTGGTCTCATTTGTGCTGCTTTCACAGCCTGGGTGCCAGCTCCAGCACGGGGTGGGAGGAGATCTGAACCCTGCTTTTATTTATCTGTATTTTTCCTCCCCTCTTTTTCCAGCTCAGAATACCCCTTTGATTGGGCTGGGGGGTTGGGGAAGAGCGTTGGCTGAGCCCCAGGCGTGACCCACTTAGAGGCTGGCAGCAGCTCTGGCATGGCTGGGCAGCGAGTGAGCCTCTGAGCATGGCCAGCCCTGCTGCAGGGCTGGGGGGCACCGGGGGGCACACGGGGTGGCTGGTGGAGGGAGAAGAGAAAGGGAGCTGGCTGCGTTTTGGTCCTTGGAATGCCAGTTGGCACGTTGGGCTAGAGGAGAAGCAGTGAGGATGCAGTGGGGTGAAGCAGTGAGGATGCAAATGCTTCATTTCCTTAGTTTTTCCTCTGATTCTAGCAGCTAAAAAACACACTTCACCCTTCGTGGTTTCTAAGCTGCCAGTGTTTTAGTGGAATGCATGAAAAGAGGAGTATTTTAGTGGAAAGACAGGAGTATTTCTGTGGAAAGAAGTATTTGTGTGTGTTTGCTGGTGCCATCAGTTTCGTTGCCATACACATCAGCTCCTTCTGCTGATGTTTTCCCAGGGACTATTTGTTTTGTTTTTTTTTCCCAGTTAAACTGGTGCTGTCTGTGCCTTTCAACCAGCAGCATTAATAAACGTGGATGCCTAAAACTCGTTACCCCTACTGCTGTGAAAAAACTGGGATGATCTTCATTCTAACAGCGTTGTCAGGAATCAGACACAAATAGGAATGGAATTTAAGTGTGTGTTTATTTCCCCTCTCCTAATGAGCTCAAGCTTCAGCTTGGATTAAGTCTGGCTGCTCGTTCAATTCATAGTATCAGTGACTACTTGGTGGGGAGCGAGTTGTGCCAAAGCCCAGGAGGGTGTTTATCTGCTGCAAGAACCTTCACCATACAAGGCTGTCCATGGACAGAGCTGCCTGGTCTGTCATGGAAGCAAAGCCACGATGCCTTTTTAAACAGACTTGGAATTTTTAGCTGCTGTAATTGTTTGATATTTCATGAGAATTCCTCGTTGAACCAGCACAAGATGGGTGGTTGTGCTGAAGTTGTGTGGCTTAGCTGGCTCGTGCTTTTACTTGGAGACCTCCATGAAATCTTATTTTATTTTAATAATTATTATTTGTTGTCAAACAGCAAAGTGCTCTCACTGCATTGGCACTATTAAATATCAGATATCTGTGTAATCTGCCCTTGGAGTGTTATAAGCAGCTTGATGGTTGCAGACTCATCCAGATACCATCCTGCTCTTGCTGCTCACAGAGAGAAATGCTACAGGGTTTTTCTCCTGCGTGTTGGATCCTATAAGAGCAGCCACAGAAGAAGAGAGATCTCCTTGGTTTATGCAAATAATATGAAGTATTTCTAAAACATGTCTGAATTTATGTCTCTCCTAATTCTTACCTGTCACCATAACGTTCAGTTTATGTTCCTCATAAAATGAGTAGTTAAAAAAAACAAACCCAAAACAATAAAATTCCCTGCAGCTCTGTGGTTGCTGCTTGCTTCTGGAGGGAGTGCAGAGGAGGCAACGGAGCTGGGGAATCAATCTGATGGAGGTTGAAGGAGCTGGGAGTGTTCAGTGTGAGGAAGAGGAGGCTGAGGGGAGCCCTCCTCACTCTCTACAACTAAAGGACACTGTGGAGAGGCTGGTGCTGGGCTCTGCTCACAGGTGACAGAAGCAGAGGGGATGGATTCCAGCTGCAACAGAGAGCTTTAGGCTGGGCATTAGGGAAAAATTGTCACTGATGGATTAGCCTCCAGATTCACCTGGAATTGGACTCAGAGGAGATGATGCCCTGCTGAGAGTTTGAAGCCTTATTTAAGATGAAATATGTATTTTCCTCTCCCAAAGACTCTTTATGTTGGGGTTGAGAGGCTGGTGTAGACTAACTGCTGTAACAACCACATTAATTGTTGGTGCATGTGGGTTTGAATCCCATTACTGACCCCTCTTGCAAATAATTCTAAGCCTTTTCCTTCCTATTTGTTCCTGATTACCAGGAATGAGTGTTGGTTTTGTTTCCTGAGCAGCATCTGTAGAGATTACTGGGCTGTGTTAAAGCACATGGTGGGATATAGGTCTAAAGTAACCATAACATGCCCGTGGGTGCTGGGCTGTTGCCACAGTGTGGAAGGTAATTAATTTTGCACCCAGTTTGGGTTTTTTTTTGTACTGTATGGTTTTGGCTCTGTAAGGACCTGTTAATGTCTTTTTATTAGGAGCTGCTTTTTTTGGTAACACCTTTAATTGCAGATCTTCAAGGTGCTGATTTTAGAGGTGCTGAAAATTCCTTTGGGGCTGAAGATCTTTGCCACCAGCAACGATTGTGCCCCTGTGTCTGTCGAGTTCTTTCTCACAGTGCTGGCATGTGAATGCTGGATGTAGGAGCATCTTGGTACCTCGGGCTAACTGGGGGCTGCCCACAGGGTCCGTGTGGAGGAGGGAGGCAGTGAAAGCAGATGGCAGGTGAGCATCTGGAGAGCTGTGAAGCTGTCAGAGCACGTGCTGGAAGGCAGAGGATGAGTTGGGACACTTGTCTGCCTGGCAGCATCCCTGAGTGGGGTCAGTGCCAGTCCCTGGCATCCCTCTGAGTGCAGTGCCCACTGCCAGGGCTTGATGGGCTCTGGCTGCAGAGCTCTGTGACGTGCTTGGGACGTGGGGTAGCAGCTGCTAATGACTTGGAGAGCTTCCTGAACTGGCCTTCAGAGCGTGGGCTTGGCCACATTGGGTGGCTCTGCTCTGGGTTCTGTCTGCAGGGGACTGCAGAAGAGGCTGCAGTGAGGAACTTGAGGCATGAGTGTGTATTTTAAGCTAGATAATTAACAGAAGGTTGTTTATAACTGTTTAACCAATACTGGCTTCACACCAGTGTAAGAAGTTGGACTGGCTTTTATTAGCATCAGAGTCTGGAGGGTTTGTCATCGTGCTGCAAACAGGGCACTCACTGCCTGGCTGCTGGGCAGGGTTGGGCAGGTAGATCTGTTCTCCCATCCTCTGTATCTGGTTTTTGCTTGTGTGGTGTTGTGTTTTTAATTCTTTTTTTATTCACCCTGATTTTCATCACTTTGGCTCTTGAAGACCCCTGGGGAGGGAACCTCAGGGTCCCAATGGGATTCCTGGGCAGAGCTTGTGTCCAGTAATTCAGATTTTTCTTGTTGATGTGCTGGTTGGTTCCAATGGGATGAAACAGAAGGAAAACAAAACAAAATATCACCCATTCAGGCAAAAAGATGAATTTCAAGGTATGTGATTGTTCTGTGGAGCAGGGGATGACACAAGCAATTTCATTTTGACCCAGAGAATGAAATGCCACCAAGTATTTTGCTTTTATAACAGTGGTTCAGTGGAGTCAGAACAGAGACACTCATCTCTCACTGGGTAACTGCTTGATTGCTTGATTTATTGATTTGATGGGACGTGAGTGGGAACTAATCTGATGGTCATGTCCACTTGAAGTGGAATGGGATTTAATGGCTCAGCCTGTGCACTGGGAGGCACAACTGGAGTCAAATGAATCCGGTTTAAGACTGTTAATAATTGACTTGGTGGAAGTGGGGTCATCTTTTATGCAAAGCTGTTGAATTGCTGCTGTAGGAGCTGGGGCAGAGGAGGGTTCTTATCAGCCAGGCTGCCCTGTGTCAGCCTGCTGCTGGCTCAGACAGCTCAGATGTGTGTTTTCCCTGCAGGGTGGTGGTGGCTGCTGGTGCTGAAGGTGGATTTTTCACCCTGCTCAGGCCAGTGCTGAGTGCACTGGAAAATTTTCCCCCGGAGCTGATGCCAATGAGATGTAAACTCACATTTCAGTTCTGCTGTTCCCTCTCGTTTTGCCTTGAGTATTTTTTTGGTTTATGGGGACCAGGAGTAAGAAGGTCAGTCGTGGAAAATCCCCTGTGTTCACACATCCAGGAGAGATGTGTTGGGATCTGCTTCAGCCCATCCATGGAGCTGAGGTTTGTTCTGGTGCTGCCTGTCAGCCCTGTGCCTGCAGACCTGGGACTCAAGGTGGAGATCAGGGACTGTTTTGGGTGGGAAGGGACCTTGAAAGGTCATTGACAGAAAAGTTGCTGCAACTTAGAGGAGGGGGCAACGAGCCAACCATTTATTCATGGAACAGAGAGATCTATTCTTGGGAGTTGGGTCTTTTTATCCTGCAGAAGAGGGGGGGATGGATCTTATGCTTATAGGGTGGGTGTCAGGAGGATGGAGCTGGTCTTCCTTCAGTGGTGCTCAGTGGCAGGACAAGGGGCAGTGGACACAAACCTGACCATAGGAACCTCCATCTGAACACGAGGGCATCTCCTCTGGTGTTTCTCCCATTATGCTGCAGCTCATTTCTAGAGGAGTGCTCAGGACAGGTATTTTGGCCTTGAGTGCAGCTGCTGGTTGCCCAGGCTGGGTGACATGTTTCTGCTGTGGCTAGCACACGTGTTTGGAAGGCAGAAGGGTGGACTGGGGGGAGAAACTGCTGCTAGACCACACTGGCTGCCCTGCAGTGGCATCCCAGCTCAGGGTATTGCCCGTGGGTGGCACAAGCTTCTTGTCAACGAGGCTTTTAGCTGGTGACTCTGCACTTCAGAATCAGTCCCCTGAGATGAGCATGGTGTTAAATCCTCCCTTGTTTTGCAGGAGCAAAGAATCTTTGTGCTCAGCCCTCAAACACAGATGTTACTCACCCTCCACGTGCTCCAGACTGGGGCTGTGCTGGTTTGCACTGGGCAGGCACCAGTGGGGTGATGTTCTCCCTGCTGCCCCACAGCTCTGGGGCTGCTCTACCTCGTGAGCCAACTGTGCTGTCCTCAAAGACTTTTTTTCCCTGGTCAGGTGGTTGCTGCTCTGCAGTAGCTGTTGGCAGGGGCTGTGCAGTGGCCTGAGCTGACTCTGAGCCCTCCCAGAGGAAAGCTGAGCTCTGCCCGGGTGCTCTGTCTGAGAAGATGCCCATCTATATATATTTTTATATATAATTTTTAACCATTCATGATTATTTTTGGTCTTTTACCCCATCACCCTATTTCCTTCCTCCTTAGTTTTACAGGTTCAGGTTTTCTTCAGCTGATAAAAGTGCCAAGTGCTGACCCAGCCTGATGATGATGGTGCTGCAGGGCCAGGAACCTCAGGTTTTCTTGGTGTGTTGATGAAACTGCTTTGTTGTGCACTCCATGTGGCACGTTCTGCATCCCTCACCCCTCTGCTCAGCAGTCTGGTGAAGGTGTACAGGACATTTCTGGTGATTCTGGGCTGCTCAGGGTGCTGGTTTGACTTTCTGAAGGTGGTTTACTGTGCCAGGCACCCTCTGCATCTCCCAGCACTGGCAATCCTGTTAGAATTGGAAGAGGAAGATCTGAGGATTATGGGCTTTGTCCTTTCTTACAGCCCCCTTCTGGCACAACAGCACCTGCTGTGCTGAAGACGAGCAGGAAATATCTCCACTTGGTGCTATTCCTGGGGTACAGTGACCTCCAGCAGCTCAGCTGGAATGAAATGATCCTGTCCCCTGATTCCTTCCTGGGTGCAGTGATGGGTTTAGCTCTGAAGCCCTCCTAGCCTGTGCTCACAAGCAGTGGCTCTGGGAAGGCACTTGGCTATTTCTGTAATCAGTAGGAGGGTTTTTAATTTATTTTTAATAACCCAAAGCCCACAGATCTGTTTCACTCGACACTTTGATGTCCCTTGGGGTCAGCAGCAGACCCATCTCTCGTGGGAGTCTTGCAACTTCTGGGGCTCTCAGAGGCTTTGCTAGGTCCATACTGGCTGATGAGCTGAGCAGCTGCTTTCACTGTGGGGTGGAAGGGGATGATGATTTTTTTTTTTTTTCTGCATTCATTCTATGAATTAAATCATTTCAGTGTCAGTGTCTGTGTAGTTCTGGGAGGAACCTGTCCCAAGAACCCCATCACTGTTCATAAAGTGTCTGCAGCAGCTGGTGACTCTGAAGACAGCCAGTGTGGAGAGCAGAACAGAACATCCCAGGGTGGGATCTGTGTCCTGGCAGCTCCGTTGCCCTTTGCCTCCCCTCCCTGGCAGGAGAAGCACACAGTTGCATCACATATTTCCAGGTGTGGGTGGTCTCTGGGCTCCTTTTGCTGCTGAACCATGGTGCTGGACAAGGCATGGTGGAGGGGAGTATCACCTGGGAGAGAGCCAGAGGTTGTTTTTTCCAGCCCTGTGTGGCTGGCTGTGCTGCAGGCAGCTGGCTGAGCCAGATCCTTGCTCTCCTTCAGCCACGTCCATGGTGTGCCTGCCAAGGGAGGATGCTCACACCCAGGGCTGGAGCCTCCAGGGAAGCTGCAGCCCTCCTTGGCTGGGAGGGGGTGGTCGAGGGGCTGCTGCTCCTCAAGGTCAGAGGCATCAGTAGCAGCTCCATGTGTTTCTGAAACAAAATGAGCTGAATTTCACCCCTTTTAAAGCAAGGTCATGGAGACCAGATGCTCAAAGGAGTTAGAAATCAATTCATACGTGATTGATTTAATCAGTTTTTGTGATGTACAAAAAAAGACACGGCTGAGGGTTTAACCTCCTTCCTTTAGAATCTGTGCAGAAAATCTTGCCTTAATCAAAATGTATTTTAAATCCACTTAAAAGTCAAGTTGAGCTTCCTGCAGCATTTGGGTTGTGCTGTTCCTGACCTGGAGTTTCGTAATGATTCTGAAAAGGTTTGAGGAGAAATTTGATGGGTTGCAAGTGAAATCACCCTGGGTTGTGTCTGGGGTGTGACCCTGTGGACCCCTGGGAACTGCAGACAGAACCAGTTCTGGTTGGAACAACTCAACACCTTCCTGTAAGAGCCTGACTTGGGCTGGTTTTCTCTTTTTCAGCTCCATAGTCATTTTATTTTCTTGCTTGTAGCCAAACCTGAGCATTAATATTTCATCTGGCACGCAGTGCAGTTGGCTCTGGAATGCTTTTTTTTTTCCTCTGATGGGGCGGGGGGGAAGCTCTTTGCAGGTGGTGTTTGTGGGTGAAAATCATTTATGGGGATGAAACCTAGAAGAATATTAAGAGGAGGTGAAGCTGACCACAGGAGCAAATGGTTGATGACATAAGCAAATAAAGCAGCACTTTCTGAGGCCAGCTGGGAATACTGGCCTCCTGCACAAACACGCTGTAGCCTGACTTCAGCCTGCCCCAGTAATTCATGTTGTTCCTGCTGAATGTCATCCTCCGTTGGCAGAAATCAAGATTTTTGCTTTTGTTCTCTTATTTCAGCTGCCAAAAGAATTGGGCTTTCTGAAAATATCCACCCACTAATGAGCCGGGTGGAATCCCTCCTGTGGGATGCTAGCTGGAAATAAAAAGGTGACTCACCCGGGTGAGGATGCACAGCAAAAAAAAAATGGTGATTCACCAACAATTTCCAATTGTTTTGCCTTTGTTTAGGGTTTGTTCTGGCTGGGTCTCGTGGGACTTGCAAGACAAATTAGCCCCTCTGTGAAACTTGGGAGAAGAGTTGACTGTGAAATGGTCAATGAGAGGGTTGTGGAGAATGAAATTCTGGAAGAATGAGGTGTTGTCCAGGTCAGAGGAAATGCCCAACGTGCTCTTGAGAGAACACACAGGCAGTGGGGTGAGAAGAGGACAAAACCTAAAGGAGAGCCTGGGTTTGACAAAGCTGCTCTTGCCAGAGAAGCTGCTCTGAGCTGCCTGCAGAATGGTGGTTAAGTGATGGTGAAAACATCTTTGGAGGCCTTTCCAGAGCTGAAACCCCTGGAATTGTGGAATTCCAACTGGGATGGCCCCGCGGGGGAAGGTGTGGTTGCAGCTGATGTTTGGAGGGATCCTTCAGGGCAGATTCTCCTCTCTAACCCCATCTGGCACTGCAGAGATCAGTGTGGTGCTGGGTGCTGAGGGCTGACAGAGCAAGCAGCTGATAATCCAGTCAGACTGGACCTTCTGAAGGTGAAGCTCCAAGTGTTTTCTAGAGGCAAACCCCTCTGGTTCCAGATCTGTCCCAGCTCACCAGCTTCTGCTGGACAGGGACCAGAGATGTTTTGGTCCATCAGTTTTGGTTCCTTCCCCCGTGTGATGTGTGAGCTTTGCTATGAACACACCTGAGGGAACACAATTACAGAGCTTTTTATTTTTTATTTTTTTTTTCACAGGTCATTCCCTCCAAACCGGTTGGTCTTTGTCTCAGAAATGGAAGGAATTTTGGAGGCCACCTCCCCCTGCCCTTGGCTGTCACTGTGTGTTCCTGTCACTGCTGCAGGCGGGCACACTGTGCTGTGAAATCTTATTTTGACTTATTTGGACACGAACTGAGGTGTTTTCCTCAACTCTTGTCTCGGGTGGTTGTCCTGCTCCATCAAGAACATCACCTCAGGTTTGTTGTCCATAAATCAGGACACACTGGTGGCTTGACCATCAAGTTTTGGGTTTGCTGCAGAGCCAGAGAACGTTTTGGGTTGGAAAGGGGCCTTTAGTGGTCATCCATCAGTGGTATTATCTCCGTGGGGCCAGTTGGAATGACAGAAGCTACTCACTCCCAGTGCTTTATAATCTGTTACCCTTTCAAGTGCCTTCCCCCCGTGAGCTGAATATGAAAAGACAAGGTGCAGAGATTTCACTTGAGTGCAGAGCAGAGTCAAAAGGGTTGTTGGAAATGGTTCTGGTCTTCAGTGCACGTCTGGATCTCCAGGAGGCTCTGACCAGTGCTGATGGTTACACAATTGTACTGGCAACAGCAATTAGAGATTTAGAAGGGCTTGTAATTGCTTCTATTTATAGGGTGGGCACTTTAATGAAACACTAATCTTCGTGTGCAGTGGAGAATGTCAGAGTGGAGTATCCCATCCTGGTGGTGGGGCTGGATTCTCCCAGCCAGGACAGTGCTTTGTCCTTCAAAAAAAACCCCAAACCAGCCCAAACTGGGAGGCTTCAGATGGGGAATGGAGACAGACTGGTTTAGATGTGGCACTGCTTGGGAATACTGGTGTTGGAGAGCAGCTGGGCTTTGCAAGGCAAGATCTCGGTCTGGGGAGGCTTGGACAATGTATTTTTAGCTCTCAACCTGTTAATTGTGATTATTGAGAAGCAGAGCAGGTGCCTTGTTCAGCTGAACTTCTGGCTGTGAATCTGGGAGAAGAGAATTTAAATGCATTTTATTACCCGTTCCTGCTCTGTGGATAAATGTACCCAGGGATATATATATTTAAAAGGAGCCAGTGTGGCAGTATTTTTCTTAATCTTTCTATTTGAGACCCTGCATGTCCTCTTAAATACAACTGATGGATCTCATCTCAGTGAATGACGCTGCTAATAACGTGAGTCAGGCTTAAAGCCAGGAATAGAAAAAGCCAATTTTTTTTTTCCCCCACTGAATTAATTGCCTGATTTACTTAGTTATAAACATTTCAGAAAGTTATTATTATTTTTCTCTGTCTTGGTGATATTTTGACTGTGCTGTGTTTAGTCTTACGTTCTTGAATCTTCACTGTGAAGTTATTCTTTTCTTCATCCGTGCACAGTGAGTGATGGGATTAAATCTGAATTACCAGAGCAGCTCTGAGTGCTGGAGGAGGCAGCAACAGGGTGACTGACTGCTGCCAATAGTCAGTCAGTGAGGGGAAGAAGGGGGGGAAAAAGAAGAAAAAGAACTTTTTTTTTTTTA
The DNA here is from genome assembly GCA_013401355.1 of Ceyx cyanopectus. Taxonomy (NCBI): domain Eukaryota; kingdom Metazoa; phylum Chordata; class Aves; order Coraciiformes; family Alcedinidae; genus Ceyx; species Ceyx cyanopectus. Next base: position 19,300 of record VYZU01005262.1, read on the forward strand.
AGATTGAAGCATTTAAGGCAGTGGGGAAGCCTTTTGCAGAAGGAATGAAATAAATCTTGGATTGTTTTGCAGTGAAAACCTGTGGGACAGGTGAACACCCCATCCCTGGCAGAGCTGTTTGCAGCTCATGTAGTTGCACAAACCTCTCCCTGCATTTGCAGGCTAAGGGAGGCATTTTTTTTCCTACTGGCAGCAAATGAGCTGTTAAAGTTGTGCCTAAAGAGGGAAAAACTTGTGTTTGGTGGTTTTTCTGCTGAGGTATTCTCACCAGCCAGTGCTGCACCTGTGCTTCCTGTGCTTTCCAGCTCCATCTGGATTGTTTTGGTTGATGTTTTGGGTGGATTTATTTTGTTTGGGTTTTTTTGGTGTTTGTTTGTGGGTATTTTGTGTGTTTTTTGTCTGTATTTGGTTGTTTTGGTTTGGTTTTGTTCGTGTTCATTTCTTTGTTTTGACTTTGTGGTTTATTTGTTTGTTTGGGGGTTTTTTTTTTGGTGTGTTTTGTTAGTTTTATAGCAGAGATATTCCTCTCTGTGGAATTATTCTGCTTTCCTTCCTCCCCAAAGACAGACCGACTTGTTTATCCGCTGTGAGCTTCGAGGAGTGGCAGAGTATAGATTATTTTGCTTTGTGTCACATAAAACAATCTTATTCATGAGCAAGGAAGTTGGCAATAACCACGTGACTCATGGTGGAAAAATTATCTGCAGGCTGCTGCTCCTGTTGTCCTAATAGGCTTAAAGGAATTACCAGTGATGTAAAGAACAGTCCTGCGTGTGACTGGGGGGGTTTGGGGCAAAGCCCTTCCAGTAGGACTGGTGCAAAAACCACTCTGTGCAGTGAATGAGCCACTGGGATTGCTCATGAGCAACGTTAATCACCTGTGTAAAGATGGATTGCTTAATTAAAATATCAAATCAAACATCCCAGGAGCAGCTCAAGGGGTTAAGGTTCCGCGGGTGTCCCCGTGATGCTCTGCAGAGGTTCAGGGAGGGATCAGTGCTGCTCTTGTCCTGGAGCTGAGGGAGGAGAGAAGCTGGGGCAGAGCACAGCTCATCGTGCACCCTTCCCCTGGTAAAAGCAGGAAGAATTGCATTTCAGTGCCACTCACAATCCCATTTGTGCCCGTGGAAAACCTCTGGGTTTCAAAGCCCAGACACGATCTCCAACGTCTGTTATATGTGGCATGGATAACACGAGTCCTCTTCAGCAAATACCCAGCTTTTTGAAGTTCCAGGAGCTTTATAATTTTCAAAACTGGGTTATATATATTTTTTTTTTAATTTAATTTTATTTTTTTTCCCTCTAGATATTTTGATCTCTGAATACTTGTCTGGTTTGGGCCATGCATCTGCTGTGGGGTATCTGAGCAGTAAGAATTTCAAGCCTGAAAACTGACTTTGCTGGAGTGTGTAAGGGGGGGGAAAAAACAACACAAAAAGGATGCAGTAAATGTGCAGAGCAGTGAAATGAAAGTAAGGAACAGCTCTCCTCAGAGGGTGTGGGTTTGGAATGCTGGCTGGAGAAAGGAGCTGGGTGCTGTTAGCTGGGATTACATCCCGCACTCTGCACCCGCTGCCTCGCGTTCCGCTGGGGATCAGCTTTGGATTCCCTTTAAGAAGCTCTGTGCCCCCTTCCCTCCCAAAGGACGGGAGGAAAAACCCCAATATTGCCAAGCAGAGGCAGCCAGAGGCTGGGTTTGGAGCTGTGCAGCGGTGCCCGTGGGCAGCGCTTGGCTCCGAGGGCACCAACTGCTCCTCACCCGACCTCCACGTCCATGGGTGTGGTGGGGTTTTGATGGGGTGTCTGGAAACAAGGGCTGGGAGAAGGAGGGGAGATTTCCTCAAGATCTGACAGATTGTGGAAGGGGTGGCTTGCTTCCCATAAGCTGATTGGCGTTAGTGACTATTCTGGAAGGCAGAGGTCGTGGGGCTGGGAGGGAGCTGACGAAGCCTCTAAGCAGCTGAGATGGAATTTCAAGTGGATTGAGAGATGAAAGGGAAGGGGCAAGGTGAAGGGAGTTCATTGGCCTGCCCTGGAGAGGAGGAGGGCACCAATGCCAGGGATAGAAATAAATCCCTGTGCATCACGGTGCCAATGTGGTGGTGAAGGGGTGCTGAAGGTGAAATCCCCACCTGCCCCATTTGCAGACTCAGGAAGATGATTTTTGGGTGGATTTTTCCCAGTATTGCCATGCAGAGGGCTCCCTGTTCTACAGAATCTGGAATAGGTATTTGTACATCAAAGCCTGACCTCTCAAAGGCTGCCCAAAAATCAGCGAGTGGGTGACAACACAGAATTGATCCCCTGACTGAAATACAGCATTAATTTCCTAATAATTTAAACTATCACAGCTTTTAAAGGAGAATAAAGCAAAATAAAATGCATCACATCGTACATATCCACCTGCCTTGAAGTTGAAATATACTTTTTCGTAAGAGGGGGGTAAAAAAAATCCAGGTTACTTCTTGTGGCCGAAATTCTAATTACTGCTGCTTTTCCCCTCACCTCTGCAGTAAGAATATAATTAAAGCCAAAGCTAATCTCCTGCCTTTGTTGGCGAGCTACTGGAAAAACTGCTTTGTCATGGTAAAAGTCATATTTCGGTGGAAAAGCAGCCGTTTGAAGGTCAGCTTCTCAGGTGGCACTTCACATACTGTTGTCACAGAAAGGAGATTTACAATAGAAAGTAAATTACAGTAATTGAGATTACTGCAATACCCAGCTCTGTGTTTAACCAGTGATTGACAACACTTGAATTTGCCAGCAGGGCTCACTGAAATGTGGCTTTAGCTGCGTTCAGATTTGGGCTGTTGTGCAGACTGAGTTA
>VYZU01005264.1:7730-32512 GCA_013401355.1 Ceyx cyanopectus
CATTTTATGAAGTTCATTTAAAAAAGTAGAAATGGGAAACAAGGAAAGAAGATCTTTGAATTAAATTTCAACATTTCAATGACAAGATGGACACAACCTTTAAATAATAGGAGATTACTTTTTGGAAGATCCCCACCTCCTTTGTGCTGCTTGTTTATACATCCCTTTGAATAACCTTTTAGAAGATAATTTAACCTGACAGCCCTCTGTCAGATAAATCTGTAACATGAGTCTTAGATGAAAAGACATATAAACCTGGTTTATTGTTGGAGAAAATACATCACTTGTATCAGCCTGCATTGCAAATCACAGGTTATTTCCTCTGCCTTAATTGTAGACTACAAGTAGACACCAGAGTGACAAATTTCTGACACTTAAGAGAGCTCAGTGCAGTGTTAGGAAGATCTGCAAAGTCTGTATAGATGATTTTTTGGAAATGACTGTTATAAATGCCATAGCAAATTAATTTAAAAATGTGCCAGTCACATAAAGACTGAACTAATTGATCAGAGAGCCTGAAACTGAAGGTCTGATTGCTCATTACCAGCTCAGATCTGCATACAACAGACTAAGATTTGTTATTGCAAAACCTCAGGAAGTTTACGAAATGGTTCCTCTGCCCTTATTTTAGCCCTTCACAATAGAAGTGCCAATATTATTATCTTCCTTCTGCAATTTAGATTTTTTTTTCCTCTCATTTCCTAAAACTGCTTGAGTATTATCTCAGCCTTTGCTGATGTTTATGTCTTGTGAAAAAGAACTTGAAAATAGCCTTTTCTTCATTGGCAGTTAAACACAATCTGACTATTTATGTGGAAGGGTGAGTTAAACAAGCCCCAGGAGGACCTGAAAAAGTAGTTTAGTTTCTTCCACAAGCCATCTGCTGTCCCTATTTCTCCCATAAGGAAACAGACTTCACCTTATGGCTGCTTTACAAAGAACTGTAGGCAATGTAGTGCTGAGTCACCGTGGAAAAGGTTGGGTCATGCAGCCTGCACTGACTCCTGCGAAACACAACTTGAAGGTTAAGAGCAAGGAAGAAAGTTTCCTTTTAGGCAAACTCTTTCATAACCATTTGCCATGAGTTTCTTCTACATGTTTTTTTCTCCATCATCCAGTACTGACCTGATCTATAAGTGGTGTTGGGCTGGGAGGGTCCAGCAAAGCCAAGGATTCCTGGTAATTGTGAGATCTGGATCTGACAATAATTTTTTTCTTCTTTGAGGAAGAGGTATTTTTTCCTCTGAGAGAGGTATTTTTTTCCTCTGAGTATCCTGGGCAGCAAGCTGGCTGGACTTACAAACAGAGCTTTATCCTAGATTTAGCAGGAGAATGGGATGGATACTAAGCACTTGAGAAGAGCCAGGGGATACTGAGGCATTAGGAAGCATCAGGGAAACACTTGTGAATTGCCTCAAGGGAATTAAGGAGAAATCCTCAAAAAAAAATAAATGGTGTGGCCAACAGAGAGTCTGAAGTGTGGGAAACAAACAGGAGGAAAACTCAGANAGAAACAAACAGAGGTGTGAATTCTTTCTCAATAACTGTAAGAAATGTTTTATTTCTGGGATGTCATCCCATCCTTTACGGGTAGATTGAATTCAGCAGTAGGAAGAAGAGCTATGTAAATAGCATTCACAGTGAGTTAATAACCTAACAGAGCTAGTCAAAGCATTGCTCAAATCTTGTGTCCTGACTAATGATGCTGCCCTGCCAGGGTCATGTTATGAACTAGAATCTCTAGTTACATCTTGTTAGTTTATTGCTCAAGACCCAGGAGGCCAGGACAGGAAGATGGTGTCAGGAGGCTTTTTTTTTTCCAAAAAGGATGAAAATTACTTGACATACTGAGGCTATTCCAGTCAAGACAGATGTTACACAAGTGTTCTTGTTGCTGTTGAGTAAGTCAGTATGTGCTCCCTGGCACGTGGCCATAAACCCCACATGCACCCTACCACACCAGCAAGGAGGAGAACAGCTCTGGAGCACAATCCCAGAACACTTCTTGATATCCTTGGGATGGACTGGATAGATATTTAATTCAGCTAATATATCATGGTGGGTTTTTTGCAGCAGGCTCCATCACTCACAGTGTTACTGTTGTTAATTCTCTTTTCTTTTTTCACTTGTGGAGCTCAATAATGTAATTACTTGGAATTTGATTAGGTTATTGTTCCATATTATGGACTTTGTATCTTCATATCTATTAGGAAACATTTTATGAAGTTCATTTAAAAAAGTAGAAATGGGAAACAAGGAAAGAAGATCTTTGAATTAAATTTCAACATTTCAATGACAAGATGGACACAACCTTTAAATAATAGGAGATTACTTTTTGGAAGATCCCCACCTCCTTTGTGCTGCTTGTTTATACATCCCTTTGAATAACCTTTTAGAAGATAATTTAACCTGACAGCCCTCTGTCAGATAAATCTGTAACATGAGTCTTAGATGAAAAGACATATAAACCTGGTTTATTGTTGGAGAAAATACATCACTTGTATCAGCCTGCATTGCAAATCACAGGTTATTTCCTCTGCCTTAATTGTAGACTACAAGTAGACACCAGAGTGACAAATTTCTGACACTTAAGAGAGCTCAGTGCAGTGTTAGGAAGATCTGCAAAGTCTGTATAGATGATTTTTTGGAAATGACTGTTATAAATGCCATAGCAAATTAATTTAAAAATGTGCCAGTCACATAAAGACTGAACTAATTGATCAGAGAGCCTGAAACTGAAGGTCTGATTGCTCATTACCAGCTCAGATCTGCATACAACAGACTAAGATTTGTTATTGCAAAACCTCAGGAAGTTTACGAAATGGTTCCTCTGCCCTTATTTTAGCCCTTCACAATAGAAGTGCCAATATTATTATCTTCCTTCTGCAATTTAGATTTTTTTTTCCTCTCATTTCCTAAAACTGCTTGAGTATTATCTCAGCCTTTGCTGATGTTTATGTCTTGTGAAAAAGAACTTGAAAATAGCCTTTTCTTCATTGGCAGTTAAACACAATCTGACTATTTATGTGGAAGGGTGAGTTAAACAAGCCCCAGGAGGACCTGAAAAAGTAGTTTAGTTTCTTCCACAAGCCATCTGCTGTCCCTATTTCTCCCATAAGGAAACAGACTTCACCTTATGGCTGCTTTACAAAGAACTGTAGGCAATGTAGTGCTGAGTCACCGTGGAAAAGGTTGGGTCATGCAGCCTGCACTGACTCCTGCGAAACACAACTTGAAGGTTAAGAGCAAGGAAGAAAGTTTCCTTTTAGGCAAACTCTTTCATAACCATTTGCCATGAGTTTCTTCTACATGTTTTTTTCTCCATCATCCAGTACTGACCTGATCTATAAGTGGTGTTGGGCTGGGAGGGTCCAGCAAAGCCAAGGATTCCTGGTAATTGTGAGATCTGGATCTGACAATAATTTTTTTCTTCTTTGAGGAAGAGGTATTTTTTCCTCTGAGAGAGGTATTTTTTTCCTCTGAGTATCCTGGGCAGCAAGCTGGCTGGACTTACAAACAGAGCTTTATCCTAGATTTAGCAGGAGAATGGGATGGATACTAAGCACTTGAGAAGAGCCAGGGGATACTGAGGCATTAGGAAGCATCAGGGAAACACTTGTGAATTGCCTCAAGGGAATTAAGGAGAAATCCTCAAAAAAAAATAAATGGTGTGGCCAACAGAGAGTCTGAAGTGTGGGAAACAAACAGGAGGAAAACTCAGATGGAAAACTGCCACCTGAGTGCTGTCACAGAACCTTGGTGGGACAAACTGCATGATGAAGTGCTGCAATTGATGGCTCCAAGCTATTCAGAATGGACAGGCAAAGCAGGTTGCCCTCTAGGCCAAAAATGGGATTGAATGCACAGAGCTGTCTCTGAAGAACAGCAATCACAGCTCTAGAGCTTATGGCTGAAAAATAAGAGACCAAGCCAATAAAGGAAACATTGTGGTTGGTTTCTACTCCAGGCCACCCTGTCAAGGAGAGGAGCCTGATGAAGAGTTCAACTGCAGCAAGCACCATGCTCTCAGGCCCTGATCCTGCTGGGGGATCTGGTACTTTTCCTGGTAGTTATTCTGCTTCCAGTTCTCCATTTATTCCACATATTGTTTGAAAAACAATGTGCCAAATGGACTGGTCACTCCACCTGGATCATTACTGATGCTGAGTAGACCAGGACTGCCACACATCTTGAAGNGGAGCTCAATAATGTAATTACTTGGAATTTGATTAGGTTATTGTTCCATATTATGGACTTTGTATCTTCATATCTATTAGGAAACATTTTATGNGACTTTTCTTGAGTGTAATTTCTTCTCTCACAACAGCTCGCTCTTTTTTTTTTACTCTACCTTCCTTTATGCATCATTTATACACAAATTATATTGACTAGAGTGAAACACAGTATGAAATCAGTGGCAGCTTCTTGACAGAGTAGTCCCTTTTATCAATCAGGCTATGATAAAGATTGTTATCATTCACTTTTGCACTACTCTGCAGAAGTTGCCTCTCAGTTGTGTTTCCTTACTTGTGAAAATGTCCTGTTAAACAGCACCAAAGTCTTATGAAAGTCAAATTATAGCACTTCTGAGCCCATGTGTCTCTATTTCTATCTTTTCCCACTGTCTTTAGAAACTTTACTCTCCTGGCCTGAGGGTATAGACCTATCTGAAATCAGAAACTTTAGGGAGCAAGATGGAAACAGACTAAACAGGGAAATAGGTTTCCCCAGCACACCTTTGCTTTTATTTAGCCACAAAACCTTCACTTATAGCAGATTCCCTGAATGCACAGGCAACCTCCCCACCTTTCAGCTGGACTTAAAAGCACATAGTCTGATTTCTTTAACATTTTTAATCTTCACTCCCTATGGCTTGCTGTAGGCTAAGCTACAGGAGATTTCCTAGCCTGGGAAGGAAGGAGTTTCCAGTAATTGAAGGAAGGAATTGGATAAGCAACATGTTGCCTTCAGGGAAAAGAACAAGATGGGAATGTTCCCAGTCCAGCCCTTGAAGGAAAGCAAACTATAATATCCCTGTTACAGTAGGTTTCCTGAGCCAGGCTTTTGGGATAAAGCCTAAAGATTAACCCCCCTTCCACCTGCCTGCTGAGAAACAGTGCTCTGAAGCGTAAATTATGTGCAACTCAGTCCCCACTGCACAGTTATGTTCTATTAATCATTCAGTGAAAGGACTAGAATCCAGCTTTCATTAGCCTCGGGTGGTGGCTGTAATTCCTAACTCAAATGATTACTCCCTAGTGAATATTTTCTCCTGTTCCATGGGAGGAAGAGTTCTGAGATCACACCTGACCATGCAGACCCATCACGGGCATCCTGGGCTCAAAACCCTTGCCAGAGGATGGGGATCCTGAGCCTGGATAGCTGGGCTGCAGTGTGAGATCCCTATGCTGAGGGTGGACAAGTAGCCTCTCTCTCCTCTTTGGAGGGATGGGATGTCTTCTTTCTCTTTGAGAAGAAAGAACTGAGCCCTTAGTTTGAGTCAAAGGTCCAAGCTCTGAACTCTGAGCAGGCAGAAGTACATCTCTATCTCAGATTGAAGTGCACAGATTTATAGAAGGGAATTCTTCTGCTTTATGCCATTTAAAGTTCATATTTCTGGCTCTCTGTTGCCTGCTGTGTACCTCAGAGGAAGCTTTTGTGTTTGACTCTGAGCCCATTGCATTGCCCAAGACCCTCTTTGGATCTTCTGCATGTCAAATGCAAATATTCAAACCCTCAAGCTGACCAGTTAAGGTTTTTATCCTTCCAAAACACCTCACCCAGCCCCAGTGAACATATACATCCATTTACAGCTCCTGTATGGAAGATTCTCTCCTCACCAGCAAGCACACAGCATATCTTGCAAGACTTAAGCCAGTGTTTCTCCAGCAGAAGTAGGTCTGAAGGACTTGACATCATTTTGTTTGTAGTTGGGAAAGCAGAAAACTGAAATGCAATTACATACGTGTACATGAAAAAAAAGAGACAGAACTTATTTGTGCATCAAAAAATGATCAAAAAGGGGTCTCCTTGTTTTTTAACTTTTGTGCTGGTGTTTCTTCCACACATGCCATTCACAAACAATTACCAGTACCAATGTCCTTGCTGTAAAGAGCCTGCCATGAGCTAAAATAATTCAGAAAGTGTTAGTTTGTCTTTTTCTTCTTTGCTTATAATAGCAATAAAAAACTAAGTGATGCTCAGGTCCTTCAGGCTCACCTGCTAATCCCACTTTGCAATGGTGATAGCAGATGCCATGGGCATAAGGAAACCAACTGCTCCTGTCTGCAGCAGTTGCTCTCCATTAATGCCCGGAAAGTCCAGTGGTTTCAGCAAAGCTAAAGAGGCCCTGCCTGAGAAATTTGTAATCTAAATAAGCAAAGATGGAGGAGCTATTTCAAGAGACCTCGCTGAGGGATGAAGTGATGTCAGACTTTCTGGCAGGAAGCCTGTGGGAGGCCGGGGAGCAGAACTAAGGGCTGCAAACCCCCAGCAGCATCAGCCTCCAGATTATTCTTTACCTGGCAGCTGCCCACCAGAGAGAGGTGGTGGCTGCTAAATGAAAAGCAGATGGAGTTAAGTTTAGTTAAAGCAGACAGTCATAACAACAAAGAGCTCTCATCTAATCACCCAGCAGTAGTAAGGCTGAAAATGTAATCAAGTTGTTTTCTATAAATCATTTTCACAAGATAAGAGGCCTGGCTATCCAGCGTGGCTCACTAAGTGTTTACACTGTAAACTTTCCTGCCCTCAGCACTACCCCTGTGCTCTGAATTATTGCTTTAGAGCATTTAATCATGAAATGTAACAGTTGGATAATAAGAAACCCTGTAAACTTTCCCCTCCTTTCCTTTTAAATTAAATTATACACTGGTAGTAAAAACATGATTATTGGAAGGTTGCGTTTATGAGAATTCTTACCCTCCGAGGAGAGCACTGAGGAAAAAGAACTCAAAATTTGACTTAATAGAGAAAGCAGCTTGTGGAAATAATTACACAACCTGTGAGCCCTATGCAAGCATCTGTATTTAACAACGTTATATTCAAGCCTCTAGAAGCAGACAAGCAGTCTGTCTTTCAGACAGTTGAATATGTAAAGTGTCTCAGTTATAGTACTAATTTACTACTATATTGGCAAGATAAAGTGATTGAATCTGCTGAAGAGAATGAGGAGGAGGATGCTGGTAATGTCTATTGTAACGAGGAACAATAATGGGTAGAGCAGTTTATTAACAAACTCCACAGGTCACTGCACAGCAATAGCAGTGAAGAAGTAAAGGGGAAATTCAATCGTGTTCTGTTAGAGCTCCCAGCGTGTGCTGAACCTCCTCATTAGGTGGGTTCACAGTCCTCCAAACTGCAAAGATCTCCTGTGGATGGGAGAGATGGGGAACAGAGATTTGCTGCTTCAGCTGCACCTCAGCCTGGCTCCAGCTCACATCCAGCCAGCTCTTCTGGTTTCCTCTGTTTGGGGTTTTAAAAGATCTTCAAGATTAACTAGTTTTGGTTTACAGTCCATGTTCCTGTTCAACACTGAGCTCTTACAAGCTGGCCAGGCCAACAGCTTTTCCTGCAGCTCCATCCTCTTACACTGAAGGCAAAAAAAGAATGATTCACTCTGATATTAAATAAACTCCTGTCCAGTCAGGTCACTGCCTTAGCCTCAGGAGGATTTAAAGCAAATAAAGGAGTTGGATGACAGTGCATTTTTTACTTAGCTTGTTTAAAGCTGTACATTGTTTTCCTAGAAAGACAAAGCACTTTCCCTTAATTTGAGTTCTTGCATTTCAGTGATGCTGGAAAATGGTGATGTTGGCCAGACTGGCCTGTTTCCTGCTGCCAACATCTTCCTGACAGTGTTTGAATGACCTCGGGGATGGACAAGCCCCAGAGCCACCCTGCAACCTGGAGTCTATCAGAAGACAGAAACAAGGTTAGTACTTCTATGAGCAATCTCAGATGAGTTTCTCTTTCTATCTCATGCAGTCATTTTAATTACACAACTTGCTGCACGGAGCCCTTTAAGCACTGGCAGCAGAAACAAAGCAGCAAAAGAAAAGGGAGCTGCTTTAACTGTTAATTTTCTGAGGATTTAGATGCTTGCCTCATTTGGTGTCTAACATCTTGTGCCTGTTTAAATAATTGATTTGACAGAAACCTCTAAAAAGCCTTAGTTAAACCCGTTTTAAAAGACTGTGTAAATGAAATTCAGCCTCGTTTGGTGCAGCAGTTTCTGTTTTCCTCTCCTGGTCTGAAAGCTGACAGTGCTGCAGCAAACAAACAGCAGATGGGATCGTAACAGGGCTTTTAGAATAATGAATATCTGTGACTCTGCACTAAGACTCAGCCTCTGCCCTTGGATGGCATCTGGGGTGATCATAATGTCACTAAAAAAAAAAAGAAGGCAGCTTGTAGTTTTTCTCACACGCAAATAAAATACTGTCAGTGAGTGTGCAGGAGGCTTCTTAGGCTGTATATCAAGGGCAGGCACTTGCTTGAGCCAGAGGAGAGGAGGAGAAAAAAAGTTTCACAGAGATATCAGTGCAGTGCTGGGCCAGAGCTGCTTTACAAACTCCCAGGGCTCCAGGGCAGCCCTCAGAGGGGCCTGAGAGAGGACTCGAGTTGCCTGTGTGCAGATGGAGTGAGCCTGCCTCTGTCCAAAATCCACACAGCCTCTGTCATCCCACCAAGAAAGGAAGGACATGTGAATAGATGCCTCAAATCCAATCCACACAAGCATCCCAGGGGTGTCAGACCAGCTGTGAGAAGTACATCCTGTGCTGATACTCATGTGGGGTTTTGCTCCCTCTTCCCAGAACTGGTTTTTTTTATCCCCATCTATTCTGCTCTCCTGAGATCCCACCTGGAGTATTTCATTCAGCTCTGGGGCCCACAGTGTAAGACAGACAGGGAGCTGCTTGAGAAGGTTCAAAGGAGGACCACAAAGATGATCAGAGGCCTGGAGCATCTCTCCTATGAAGACAGGCTGAGAAAGTTGGGGTTGCTCAGCCTGGAGAAAAAAAGGCTCCAGAAAAACATTATTGCAGCCTTTCAGAACTTAAAGGGGGTTACAGGAAAGCTGGGGAGGGACATTTATCAGGGAGTGTAGTGATAGGACAAGGGGTAATGGCTTTAAATAGAAAGAGGAGATTGAAATGAGATACAAGGAAGAAATTCTTCATTGTGAGTGTGGTGTGACTGCACAGGTTGCCCAGACAAGCTGTGGATACCTCATCCCTGCAAGTGTTCCAGGCCAGGTTGGATGGGACTTTGAGCAACCTGCTCTAGTGGGAGTTGTCCCTGCCCATGGGACATCTTTAAAGTCCCTTCCAACCCATTCTATGATTCTGTGACTGTGGGTAGATTTCATAAGAAAGGTGTATTCCATCCAACCAGAACCAGAGCCTTCTCCCCAGGCTTCTTGGCTGATGATAACAGGGAGTCTCCCCAAGCCATGACCTGAGTGACCTCCTGGGTCTTGCCTTCTCAACTACTCCTACACCTTCCCAACTGCCTGAACCCAGCAATACAGAGCAAGCCTGGGGACCTGGCAGCTCCTGGGGCACAGAGTGAGGCCCCCTCAGCCAGGGAAGGGGTCTATCACCCCATATCACCCCGATGGGGTCTATCACCTAGTCATGAGCTCTGCAAGGCATCAGCCCAGCTCCATTGGGCTGCCTTTCCAGGACCTGAAAATTGCCTAAATAACTAACTCATGGAAACAGCAAACTGTCCAAGGTGACTCTGCAGGTTTACAGATGTACCTGCCTTCCCCCAGGAGGAACTGAAACAATTACACCAGGCAAACTGGGCTGCTCAGCTAAAAATTCTCTAGAAGCATGCTTAGGCTGGCAGCTAAATTAGAGGGAATGCATCTCTCTGCATTATTAGAAGTAACAGACTCCTTTTTTTTTTTTTTTTTTTAATTTACTTTTACTATTTCCTTTGCAAATTGCTAGGCACTTCAAAACACGAACCGGTTTTGCTTTTCAACTTTCCTCACATTACAGCCCAGATAACTCCATTAGCAAATAAAGTAAATAGCCAAAGCACTCATGAAAGTCTAAATTCCCCGAAGGTAATAACTGTATAAAACACATGGGAGTTGTTATTTCAAGGCAAGGAAATGGAAAGCTTTTAGTTTATCATTAAGCTGGCTTAGTATTTTGGTAGGCCTTGGCACTATTTATTAACAATTTCTAGAGTCAGACCAGGGTGAGTCTATGTTAAGTGATACATATTTTTGTGCTGATATGCAGTACTTGTGCTGTTTGTCCTGACCCCCATGTAAACAGTGCTTAATAAGCTGTGACTTGGCTTTTCCCATCAGAAAGTTTGCCTGTGTGGAGTGAACTCGAGTCACTGCAAGTTCCTGCAGGAATTCCCCTCCAACACAGTGTTGGGAAGGACCTTCCCAGGCCACCATTAGTCCAGAATTTGATATTTAGAAGCAATCCCAGTGTGAGGAGCCTTTGAGAATTAGAAGGTGTTATTTATAGATATATTATTCTTATGCAGGAAGGAGCAGAGGTGAGAATGGAAAACACCCCACAAAGGTGAGGAACAAGCTAAGTCACTGTCAGAGATGTCATCCTGTAGGAACCTACATCTGTCAGCTTCTGGTGCAAGGCTTTGCAGGTTCCACCCTGTGCCTGATATATTTTCTAGCTCTAACCTGACTTTCTGTTCCCATCTTTTAGTCACTCCAGTCTTCATTTCCCTGAATGCTCTTTCATTTTCAACAGCTCCAGTGGTGCAGTGGTTATTAAATTTATTTCTTCTTCTATTGGTACCTCCTATAAGATTGTATTCTCTTTCAGGAACAGAAATATTCCTCACATTTCTTTTCCAATCTACTGTGTTAAATACACCCATTCCCTTTGCCTTTTCCCTTTCCCTTTCCTTTCCTTTCCCTCAGGTCTAGATGCAGATTTCTGTTTCCCACATCCCACTGTATGTGCTGTTTCTCAGATTACACTCTGTGGGACCAAGAGTGGGTGGGATGTGAACAGTTCACAGAGGATTTAAGGAGCAGGTTGCACCTTTCCTGCTTCTTGTTACAGCCAAGTTCCTAGAAATCTCTTTGTCTCCAGCTTAAAGAACCAGAAACCACTTCCTTTGGAAATGTTTGAAAATATGGATTACTTTGGTACTTAGCTCTTTACCCCAAATGCTTTCCTGATAAACATCACAGATTTTCCATGGATGCACACAGGGTAATGAACTCCAAGCTCGCTCAAGTGCAGGAGCTGTATTATCATGATTGCTTGATGATTTTACATCTGTAGGCTAAAAGCTGTGTAATTTCATGTTCACAGGAGGTAAATAGCTATGGGGCTGTGTCTGATTGCATTGGCAGCTAATTTGACATTCATTTTTTTGGGTGCAAAGATACAGGCATCACTTTTTCCTCTTTGCTCTCCCTCTATTAGTAAATCCAAGAATGGGCAACTAAACCTCATTATCTGTGAGCTCTTTACAGTGCTCTGGTGTTTAGGGATAAAACACTGGTGTTCAGTTCCCCATCAGAAAAAATATGAAGCATTACATTAAAAGCCTGGAAAGGATCTTTATCTGGATAAACAATTCATCCCAAATTGGACTTGATTGCTTTGCTAGGTTGATGACACCATTTTCTCTTAACCTGCCAACTTCTTCATGTCATTCTACATTCCATAATTCTCCCCACATCCTCCTATTCATTCTTGTACATAGAATTAGAAGGCCAACCTTGTGGCACATTGGTAGCTCCATCCTTTGGAGGTCCCTTCCAACCTGGGGCATTCTATGATTCTGTGATTCCTGGGAAGGGAGGACAAATTGACATTTGGCAGCTTTTTGGGCAGACCCTCTGGTTAATGGTGGAAGACACACCAACTGTTGAGTTGAGAAGGCCACGGTGAGGACGTGGGAAGGTCCTCTCTGGGGTGTTTGCAGGAGGCTGCACAGATGTCTGACTGCTCTCTTCTGCTCCACTCTCAGGCAGATCTCTTTCAGGCTCTCTACTGATCAATACTAATCAGGTCTGCCATCTGCCAGGCACACAGATTACACAGCAGGACTGGCACTTGCAGCAGGGCTGGCTGAAGTGACACACATAACTCTGGAAAGCAGGCTGCCCAACACCCAAATCTTCCTCTGAGCACAGGGAAACCATAAAACTTCCCTGGTTTAGGCTCCCACAGAATAGTGGAACAGATAGAATAAGGTGCAGAATAGCTGCCTGCAAGCAGTACAGAGAAAGCTCCTAAGACTACAACCTGACCTAGGAATAACCTGGGTGATGTCCCCTCTTACTGAGCAGTTTACATCTTAAAACAATAAATATAATTTATGAATATATTTAAGAGCAGGATCCAGAAACTTTATCTAAAGTCCTTTCAACCTTCAGCTTTTCATTTCTGCCAATTACACGAGACATTTATATTCCTGCATATTCTGCAGAGAGATAAGCACTTTTTATTACATGCTGGAGTTTATGGGGCCATTGTTCAAACACACCGATGTTTCCATAAAAGTGAGAATTCAGATTTCCCTCTTTAAAGGTTTAATATCTTAATTTACTAGAATACTCATTCTTTACAGTGCACATTATATGCAACTTTGAAGCACAGCATAAAATATTTATACCATGCTTAGATGTGACAGCTACATTTGTGATTAGAATTTTATTCCTGTTAATTATAAATCAAACATGGAGGGTTGATTGTTTTTTTGTTCCCTTGGCAAGAGTAGTTGCAATAAAACTGTCTTTGCTCAGAGTCCTTCCGACAGTTCAACAGTAGCATCAAGCTTCAAATGACAAAGGAAATTCCCTTATAAAATCCACAAGTTGTTATTCCATGGTAGTTTTCAAGGTCTCTTGGTCTCCTTCAGGCCTACCACTTGACTTTGGCTTTGCATAAACTGGAGAGCTCCATCTGGATGGAGTTCATGATGGGTAATAGCATTGTAAATCTTTATCAGAGCTCTTCTGGAATGCCCAGATTCCTGCTGTCTGCATCTCACTCCCCAGCAATAGTGTCTGTGCTCATGTACTGATACACACAGGTAGCAAACCTTTGGGTGAAGGTGTAACTGTGTTCTGCTGTAAACTAACCTGCTTGCTTTGATTAAACAAAATAGGGGTTGTGAAACCCTAATCTGGACTCTCATTCTGCCAACCCTGACAGCTCAAAACCAGGGATTCCATCTCTTCCCATGAGTATCTGCCAGGCATTTAGCCCCTATAAACACAAGTAAGTCATTTGCTGTTGCTGTCCCATGAGTTGAGTAGTACACCCATGTAACTTTAGAGCCTGTCCTTGATTTCTGACTGATTCAACCTAACAGAAGTGCAAATTGCTCTATAAATTATAGAGAATGACATCTGTGATAATGCTGCTTGTACTTGTCATGAGTGGGTCAGCTCTACACTGCCTTCAGTCCCATTCCTCCTTGCTCAAAGCACACACTGGCTCTACATCTTCACACTTGTACAGCTGCAGAAGAAATCCTTTAGTCAGGTTTGATGGTTTTATTTAATAAACACATCCAAATGGACCATGCTGCACTCCCTGAATGGCCAATACATAATTGATGCCATGGTGCTAAATGTCTTTGTTGTTGTTATTCCAGTAGCACACACTGATTTGTACAACACCAAAACTTCAGCTGAATCCCCCAGCCCTTACAAGCCAACTTAAAATTTTGCTCTCTGTGAGACTGAATATCCTATTATTATAGGACTGTAATTATAGGACATAATGTTATTAGAAAAATGAACTCTTAAGATGAATTTTGAATGAGGATTCACATTTAGTGATATGAATTTTGTCCCTAATTGGAATTTGTGAGTCATTCATTTCAATCAATTACTGGATATATGTCACTTCTTTCTGGTTTTATTTTTCAGTTACAAATTCTGCAAACATATAGCAAAAAATAAAAAATCAATGAATGATTTTGGCATATAAATCATTCATCAGCACTTCATTATAGGTATTTGTTGCTTCAAAATCAAAACACTGTTTGATTTGATTGGAAATAAGAGCTTCTGTACCTTAAAAAGTTTCTGAACCTTGATTAGATAAGCCAAACTTGTAGTCATGTGTCATAAACAGATAACTGAAATCCTCATTAGCACTGAAGTGAGGCCTTGAGAGATTATATTCCACAAATATTATTTTAATGTTACTGTAAGCAAGAAAAAGGGCAGTAAATAGGAACATGAACAGGGACACTCCTTTCTCTATTCAAATACATTAAATAAGATGAAAATCCATATTATTAATCCTTTTATGACTAAAGAAAAAGGCCCTGCAGAGCAGACAGCACCATTTAATTAAAAAAAAAAAAGTGGTCATTGATACATTGAGAATGATTTGGACAATCCAAAAAGTGGTGACTAGTAAAACCACCTCATGATGTAACCACACTCTCCCCACTGCATTATACCAGATTTAGGCTAAAATTTCTTAAATAATTATGCAAACTGGAACACCAGGATGATCACAAGTGTTTGACTGAAATTCTCTAATGCAAATCAATGGCTGAGGCTGTACTGCTGCTTTGCAGCTTGTTTTAGGAACCAGGTTTAGTCAGCCTCTAAAATAGCCTGTATTGACATAGCTCATTGAACCAACTTTGTTCTTGTCAGCCTCTGAAATAGTGAGTCTGTAGAATTTTGAGTAAATAGCTGTATGGTAGGTATGGCTGCATCAGAGTACAGATAGATATACGTTCCTTTAGGGGAAAGAAAAAAAAGCAGTCTATATGGAAAGAAAGGAAAGAATAAATTGCCATGAATTAAAATAGGTATCTCAGAGGGACCCAGCTGCACAAAATATCCTTTAAAGGCATGATGTGCAATAACTTTTGATCAGCAATAAAGAAAATAAAATGCAGCATTAACGCTGCATTTTGAGTCCCCCAGAGCTAGTTCAAGATGAAAGCTTGATTTTTATGGAGAAATCTCAGTCTAACTTCTTGATTTGTAAAGTCAATATTTTACAGACAAAACTTCTGCTCAAGAACTGGCCCCACTGAGGTCAGGGGCCCATTCAAACCATCTGAAAATCTCATTTCATCTCCTCAAGCTGCCACCCCAATTGATATAAAGAGGAATTAATCAAGAATGTGTTCCGTGTCTGGGGACCAGAAAAAACCATGAAAACAGAACTCACTGCACTTAAAAAGGAGTTCTTACAGCATGGAATTCTCATTGCATTTATTTCATCTGGGAGCTGTTGCAGCTCTGCTGTGAAAGGTCAGGGGAGCAGCACGGGATCTTCCTCCCTGCTCCTGTTTCCAGCTACTGCTGTGTTCACAGTGCTGAGAGAGGGTGAACCAGCTCTGACACAGCTGAGAGAGGAGTGTTAGCTACAGAAAATGAGCCATTTTGCATGGTGGTTTCATGTTATTCTGGGGATTAAAAGCTTGAAAAGATACTTTTACCCCAGGTGTCACTGGGTGGGTAGAAAAATGACAACAGCAATTGTACCCAGTTCCAAGTGCATGTCATTGTGAAGAAAAAGACATGTGGATCACGACAGCTGCAGAACTAGAAAGCAAGGAAATCTTACAGTCAGGGAGGCAAATTGATCTTCTGCTTTCCCCTCCAGACAAGACAGTTCTTGGGACAATGAATTACTGAATTTCCCAAAACAACTATATTATAGAAGAGAGAAAAAGAAGTCTCTTCAGTGATAAAGCAATTAACATTTAAAGTATTGAGGCAAACAATGGAAGATTGTTTCTGAGTCAGTTTTGATCACAGTTGTTCTGGTGACAGCAGGGGAAAAGGAGCAGCTTACTCATTGTTCAGACAGGCTTGAAGGAGTGGAGAGGGGGATTTTAATCTTTTTATTATCATTTTAATTTGGAACAGAGATCATCTTTTCAAAGGTCATGACATGCTAAATAAAAATAAACAGACCATGCTTTTGCCAAGACATGTTGGGCCAGATGATCCTTAAGGCCCCTTCTGACCTGATAATCTGTGATTCTAGGATTCACTGTGATCTGAGGCTGACTGCTCCCAGTCCAGCCTAGCACACAGTGATAAACCCTTCTAGCCCAATGGCAAAGAGGGGTTCCCTTTAAGCAAAAGTTCCTACATTTAAGTTTCTTCTGTTAGGAAGGAAAGTTGCACAATGAAAATAAATGGTGTGCTGTCTGGAAAAGAGCAAGTTCCCCAGAGGAGACTAATGTTAGTGGGGAGATGATCATCAGCCTCTGCTGTGCCATCACCCCTAGACCTGACTGGGTGTGAGCTGCAGGGCAGTTCTCATTGCCTGATGTTACCCCTGAGCAGGAGAACAAAGTGAAGTCCAAGCAGAGAATGATCTGAAGAGAGTTTGTTCTGCTAAGACTTGAAAGAAAAGAACAACAGAGAATAATTCCCCAAATAACCCCAAACTAAATCAGACCAAATCTCTGTAGTGTTGGGTTGAAGGTAAGGGGAAAAACCCCAGACCTACTGGTGCTCATCCTCTACCAATTGACTTGCAAAAAGAATAATTTTGCCAGTGATTCCTAAATTTATCACCAGTGTAAAGTACTCGACCAAATCCCCTTCATGGGATACTTGGCTTCCCCCAGTCCTGGCTTCCAACCAAGTTTGGGCTGAGCTGGTTCTTCTAACTCTCTTCCAGAAAGCTCAAGCCCCAACAACAGCCATTATAGCAACTCCTGCTCAGCCCTTGAGAAAGGGAGGGCTCATGGGAGCTCTTCAGTTCATATTTAGAAACCTCCTTTCAGCCTCCAGAAAACTCTTGTCATCCTACCAGTGANTAGGGGAAAGAAAAAAAAGCAGTCTATATGGAAAGAAAGGAAAGAATAAATTGCCATGAATTAAAATAGGTATCTCAGAGGGACCCAGCTGCACAAAATATCCTTTAAAGGCATGATGTGCAATAACTTTTGATCAGCAATAAAGAAAATAAAATGCAGCATTAACGCTGCATTTTGAGTCCCCCAGAGCTAGTTCAAGATGAAAGCTTGATTTTTATGGAGAAATCTCAGTCTAACTTCTTGATTTGTAAAGTCAATATTTTACAGACAAAACTTCTGCTCAAGAACTGGCCCCACTGAGGTCAGGGGCCCATTCAAACCATCTGAAAATCTCATTTCATCTCCTCAAGCTGCCACCCCAATTGATATAAAGAGGAATTAATCAAGAATGTGTTCCGTGTCTGGGGACCAGAAAAAACCATGAAAACAGAACTCACTGCACTTAAAAAGGAGTTCTTACAGCATGGAATTCTCATTGCATTTATTTCATCTGGGAGCTGTTGCAGCTCTGCTGTGAAAGGTCAGGGGAGCAGCACGGGATCTTCCTCCCTGCTCCTGTTTCCAGCTACTGCTGTGTTCACAGTGCTGAGAGAGGGTGAACCAGCTCTGACACAGCTGAGAGAGGAGTGTTAGCTACAGAAAATGAGCCATTTTGCATGGTGGTTTCATGTTATTCTGGGGATTAAAAGCTTGAAAAGATACTTTTACCCCAGGTGTCACTGGGTGGGTAGAAAAATGACAACAGCAATTGTACCCAGTTCCAAGTGCATGTCATTGTGAAGAAAAAGACATGTGGATCACGACAGCTGCAGAACTAGAAAGCAAGGAAATCTTACAGTCAGGGAGGCAAATTGATCTTCTGCTTTCCCCTCCAGACAAGACAGTTCTTGGGACAATGAATTACTGAATTTCCCAAAACAACTATATTATAGAAGAGAGAAAAAGAAGTCTCTTCAGTGATAAAGCAATTAACATTTAAAGTATTGAGGCAAACAATGGAAGATTGTTTCTGAGTCAGTTTTGATCACAGTTGTTCTGGTGACAGCAGGGGAAAAGGAGCAGCTTACTCATTGTTCAGACAGGCTTGAAGGAGTGGAGAGGGGGATTTTAATCTTTTTATTATCATTTTAATTTGGAACAGAGATCATCTTTTCAAAGGTCATGACATGCTAAATAAAAATAAACAGACCATGCTTTTGCCAAGACATGTTGGGCCAGATGATCCTTAAGGCCCCTTCTGACCTGATAATCTGTGATTCTAGGATTCACTGTGATCTGAGGCTGACTGCTCCCAGTCCAGCCTAGCACACAGTGATAAACCCTTCTAGCCCAATGGCAAAGAGGGGTTCCCTTTAAGCAAAAGTTCCTACATTTAAGTTTCTTCTGTTAGGAAGGAAAGTTGCACAATGAAAATAAATGGTGTGCTGTCTGGAAAAGAGCAAGTTCCCCAGAGGAGACTAATGTTAGTGGGGAGATGATCATCAGCCTCTGCTGTGCCATCACCCCTAGACCTGACTGGGTGTGAGCTGCAGGGCAGTTCTCATTGCCTGATGTTACCCCTGAGCAGGAGAACAAAGTGAAGTCCAAGCAGAGAATGATCTGAAGAGAGTTTGTTCTGCTAAGACTTGAAAGAAAAGAACAACAGAGAATAATTCCCCAAATAACCCCAAACTAAATCAGACCAAATCTCTGTAGTGTTGGGTTGAAGGTAAGGGGAAAAACCCCAGACCTACTGGTGCTCATCCTCTACCAATTGACTTGCAAAAAGAATAATTTTGCCAGTGATTCCTAAATTTATCACCAGTGTAAAGTACTCGACCAAATCCCCTTCATGGGATACTTGGCTTCCCCCAGTCCTGGCTTCCAACCAAGTTTGGGCTGAGCTGGTTCTTCTAACTCTCTTCCAGAAAGCTCAAGCCCCAACAACAGCCATTATAGCAACTCCTGCTCAGCCCTTGAGAAAGGGAGGGCTCATGGGAGCTCTTCAGTTCATATTTAGAAACCTCCTTTCAGCCTCCAGAAAACTCTTGTCATCCTACCAGTGAGCCTGACCTCCTGCCCTGGTGGCCAGCACATCGTGTCCCTTCCTCCAGCATGGATGTCATTTGGTTTATGTAAAACAAACCTCTGTGATGCCAACACTGCAGCATCCCAGGGACTGAACAGGGAGAGCTGCTCCACTCTGCAACCTCTTCTGGTCTCCACTAAAAAGGAGGCAACAGAGACAACAGGCAGCTCAGAGAGCTGATCTAACCTGTGTGGCTGTAAAGGCAGCAGTCTGTTTCTCACATATTGCACGGAGCAAATCACTGCAAGGCACAGAAAACAAACACCTCCAAATATCATTTTTGTTCTGTATGAAAACACCTCTCTTGCAGCTATTTTGGTGAATGAAACCTGCAGCACAGAGATGTGCAGAGAGTGAGCACAGAGGGTTTGCTGGGGAGCTGCTCTGCATGGGGACATCACCAACCCAGCAGCTGCTCTCTGACAGCTCTCACTTCTTTTGGGGGGTGTTGCAAAGCAGACCTCCCAACATCTGCTGCTCGGTCTTGTGAGAAAGCCATAATGAGGTTGGATTGGATTTTAAAAGCCTGGTTGTTTTCCTAGAATTTACATAATCTCAACAAACACATCCCCTAATGGTTTTGTACCGTTATTTCCTCCCCATAATACAAAGCACAGCAAAGGAAAAATTTTATTAGACAATATATCCCTTACTCCTGAGTTAACTAAAAAATTTAAGGAGACTCTGGAACGGGGAATTTTAATGAGATGATAAAAAAATTTCAGGCTGTATTAGCCATTCCAATATTACAGCAATGAAAGCCTAACAACCACCACTTACTTTAATATAATGCATCATTTAATATGCAGCCATAATGCCTGCAGAAGACTGCTTCTTAACCAGTGCACATTAGTAGTGAACCCTTGATAATTTTAACAGGATGTCAGCAAAAATACCCAACAAAATAATAGTGCTAAAACTCACATAAAGCCCTGCACCATCTTTTATGCAAATCTGTATTTATTACAGAAACCCTCCATATTTAAATATACTAGCAGCCCCTTTAAAAGCCTGTCAACTGCACTGAGATCAGACTGGGATCCTTTCTTACAAACCTTTGCTGATGAGGTAGAACAGCACAGGAGGCTCTGGCCATCATGGAAACATCATCAGAGTGGTTCTGTGGGACATGTTAATAGATAACTGAACTTGAAGTATAGAAGTACTTAAGGTAATTATTCACAAGTGTACAGCAGAGGTTCATGAACATATTTGGGTTTGGGACCAGCCATGTGACTGTGCCTGGTGCAAAATGGTCCCCTTGAAGCCACCACTGCCCTGGTTTGGGTTATAACAGAACTAATTCTGTTCAGTGATGTTCTTTTCCAGCTCAGTCTCTTCTATGTAACCACAGACTCCTCCTCTGGAGAGATTCCAAACCCATCTGGACACAAATCTGGGCAGCCTGCTCTGGGTGACCCTGCTGGGGCAGGGGGGGTGGAGTAGGTGATCTTCAGAGGGCCCTCCCAACCCCCACCATGCTGGGATTCTGTAGCATGGCCACAATTGTGTGTGGGAACTGGTGGCTGCCCCCTTAGAGCTCCTTAACTATGAGCAAGGTGGAGTCCTGGGCTTGGCCATTTGGCATAGGGAAAAACCCATGGAGAGGGCCAGTAACACCAGCTGGGGTCCACAGGCTCCACTCAAGCAGCAGGAAACCTTTTCTACTCTGAAATCCTATATAAAATATTATTCTTTAAGGGCCCTCAACAGCAGAGCAGCCTGTGTCAGGCTTTGGCACGCTCACCTGTCAACAGGGAGAGCTGCACCATTCCACCCAGCCACCCTTTTCATTAAAGTGCTGCATAACATATGAAGAATTATCAAAAGCTTGCATCAGTGTGAAGGTGGAGGAAGAGCAGATCCTTCAGTAAATGGTTAGTGTCCCAAAGAAACTCTTTTTAGTGTCTCAAGGCAGGAAAGTTTACGAGCAGGAATAGTAAAAGCTGGCAAGAGACACTTTATTTCATGTTTCCATCTGCCAGTTGTGTTTCATGAAATGGAAGATTGTCCTTTCACCCAATAAATTCACCTTTTTTTTTTTCACTGCAGAAATTTCACATTAAATACTAATAACATTGTTTCAGGGGAGCAACTAAAAGACATAACAGGCAATTAAACAGCTCCAATTATCTCATAATTTTCTGTGTCGACTTATTTCAACAGATTATTGAATTCCTATTGAAATGGTTTTCCAAAGGGGCTTAGCAAAGTTTTAAGCATATGTTTCCAGGGCTACAGTCCCAACACTGAATTCTAATAACACAGTTTGAGGTGTGTGCTCTCGGGTGTCACAGTCTCAGTTCGTTTTCCATGAATTCTTGAAATGAAGAATTATTTCCTGTTTTCTTTTCCAAATCAACACTTACTACCAGTAGTGCTGGAGGGAGTAAAATGCAGGAAATGTGTTGCAGCAGATAAGAACTGAAAGCAGCGTGCTGGGGATGTTACCTGCATTTCCATATTTGTATTTTATTAAGTAATCAAAAGAGCCTGTCCAAGTTGTAGAACTCGTTCATCATAAATAAATACAAAGCAGGTAATTGGAAGCAAAACTTGTGTAGTAGCAACAAATCATTCCAAACCTACAGCAATTTTCTGGGCAATTCTCCACTTTGTCTTGCAAGATTCTCACCACCCAAATCCCCCCAGGATTGTTCCAGCTCCCTGGGAAATGGTTTGCAAGGTCTCCTTAGGGACAAGAAATGAAAAGAAGAGATACAAGATCATAGGCACATGCAGAGGTGAAATTTAACCTTAGGAATCTGGGTGGATTTCTGAAAAGTGGGAATATAGGGGGAAAACTGGGGATGAATACCTGTTGAAGAGCCAGATGACCATCCATTACCATCCATCTCCATGCAGAGCTGGAGGCATTATGTAGTTATTGTAAGGTGTTCATGGGTTTAAATCACCTACCTGTGACTTAAAAAGGGAGTGAGCCCAGAGCTGAGTGTCTAAAGCAATATGTAGCCATGTAAATCTGTGCCTTTTGGAGCCTGAGGTGTGCTGAAGAATACAGAATATCTGGGCAGACTGCAGGGGTAGAGATGCAGGATATAAAGAGTTCACAAGAAAACCTGCCCCTTTGCATGCTGCTCTTCTAGGGGACACCATGGAAGATGCCAGGAGGGAATTCTTGTTAATTAAGTTGTCCAATATTTGCTTGGGACTCCTGTCCAACATCAGCAGTGCAGCACGGAGCTTTGGATGGAGCTGGATTTATACCAGGAGTATTCCACAGTTCTCTCCACTATTCACTACGGCTTCTGAGCTCCCCAGGCTGTTAATAATTAGGCAGAATAAATCAAAATATGTTTTCAATTTAAAAAAAAAGGATTTTTTTCCTTTCAAACAGATCTAATGCAAATTAATTTTGATATTACACCTGTGAACATCCTGGAGCTGTCTGGAATAGTTAACATAACGTAGAGGGAAATTGTATTCAAGATATCCAAATCTGCAGTCATAATTTGAAAGGAAATCAAACAAGTGAAGAGCCAAATGATCAGTTTAGAACCTGAAACCAAAATGTGTTAAGGCTGATACAGTTTTTTTTCAGCACCAGCTTAACTTTTGCCACTCTTCACCACCAACTGTTTACTTCAGTTATTTNAATAAAAATCTTTAGCTGTAAATTACAGTACTATATAAAGAAATATGGATATATCCCATATATTTGTTGCAGCTATGTTTAATTTAAAAATGAGTGTGGTTTTCTATATTTTTAGTGCCAATTACTATTAAAAAACATACTGTAAATGAACGTAGGTAATCAATAACAATTACCATTTTTTCATGTCACATTAAAAAAGCATCTGAAAAGTGACTCTATAATTGGTTAATGGTGCATAAGATATTCTCCTTTTTAGCAAAAATCATACTATTCTTTAGTATATAAACTGTATTTAATTCCTGATCAGCATATTTCAATGAGTGTTTCAACCACCCCAAGAATAAATATCTCTTACAGAAATTACCCAGTAAATATAACTACATAATGAATTTATTTAGCATATCTAGCACAAGTGGCTAATAACATATTTACTTGGATGCTGATATAAATTATCACCAATATGTGTGATTTCAGCATTTAATTCCAATTATTATGCCCTGAGCTGACAGAGTCAACTATTTAGATACATTTTCATTATTAGGCATTTTCCTTATATCCAGATTTCTTTCTAGCTTCATGGTCTTAATTTTACTGTATCCCATTTTTTAACTGTGCCCCTCATTTTCAAATCACAAAGGTAAATAAGATTGGGTTTTTTGCTAAGCGTCCCAAATCCCAATCTTACCCAGCTGAAAGAATTTTTAGTATCTGTTCCAGTCTGCAATTAAATTATGCATGTTGATAAAACAAAATCATTTCTTAACCCTGTCTGGATGCAAGAAGTATTTTTTCCAGGCTAGCCCAGATCAGGATAAGAAAAACTGCCTCTCCATCTTTCACAATTTTCAATGGTTTTTATAGACTTGAAATTGCCTCTTAGATTTATTTTTTTTTGCAAGCAGGTTTGCTTTAAATGGTTTCTGTGCTGTTTGTTTTCTTCTTTCTCTAAAAATACAATTGCTATTTTTCTCGACCCTCACTTAAAATCTGAGTCACCATTTTGCACTGGCTCGTAAGGCAGCATGACAAAGACCTGCCAGCAGGAAGCAAGGATTAAGGGTTTGGCTTCTCTCAATTTAGCTAAAAGTGAATATTTTATTCTCTTACTCCCCCCCAAAAACCCCAAGCATTTACTATATATTTTCCAAGGTCACTAGAAGATTTCATCAGGTATTTTAGACAGCTAAAAATATCTTGNTGGGAAATGGTTTGCAAGGTCTCCTTAGGGACAAGAAATGAAAAGAAGAGATACAAGATCATAGGCACATGCAGAGGTGAAATTTAACCTTAGGAATCTGGGTGGATTTCTGAAAAGTGGGAATATAGGGGGAAAACTGGGGATGAATACCTGTTGAAGAGCCAGATGACCATCCATTACCATCCATCTCCATGCAGAGCTGGAGGCATTATGTAGTTATTGTAAGGTGTTCATGGGTTTAAATCACCTACCTGTGACTTAAAAAGGGAGTGAGCCCAGAGCTGAGTGTCTAAAGCAATATGTAGCCATGTAAATCTGTGCCTTTTGGAGCCTGAGGTGTGCTGAAGAATACAGAATATCTGGGCAGACTGCAGGGGTAGAGATGCAGGATATAAAGAGTTCACAAGAAAACCTGCCCCTTTGCATGCTGCTCTTCTAGGGGACACCATGGAAGATGCCAGGAGGGAATTGTTGTTAATTAAGTTGTCCAATATTTGCTTGGGACTCCTGTCCAACATCAGCAGTGCAGCACGGAGCTTTGGATGGAGCTGGATTTATACCAGGAGTATTCCACAGTTCTCTCCACTATTCACTACGGCTTCTGAGCTCCCCAGGCTGTTAATAATTAGGCAGAATAAATCAAAATATGTTTTCAATTTAAAAAAAAAGGATTTTTTTCCTTTCAAACAGATCTAATGCAAATTAATTTTGATATTACACCTGTGAACATCCTGGAGCTGTCTGGAATAGTTAACATAACGTAGAGGGAAATTGTATTCAAGATATCCAAATCTGCAGTCATAATTTGAAAGGAAATCAAACAAGTGAAGAGCCAAATGATCAGTTTAGAACCTGAAACCAAAATGTGTTAAGGCTGATACAGTTTTTTTTCAGCACCAGCTTAACTTTTGCCACTCTTCACCACCAACTGTTTACTTCAGTTATTTAATTTAGGTCAGTGCTATAGCTATGTCATCCAGAAAAAAAAAGGAGAAAGAAAATGGTTTTCCTCTCCCCATATATCAAGGAAAATGAGATACTGGAAGTTAAGATACCCTACCTCTAAAATCCTGAAAGATGTGACAACAAGGGACAGTGGATTAAATTCAGAAAAAAATATTTATTAA
>VYZU01005269.1:7736-39427 GCA_013401355.1 Ceyx cyanopectus
AGCACTGGGAAAGGTATTTTTATTATTTTTTATTATTACTTGCATTACAGTTATAGTCCATGCAGATAAAAGTTCCAGTTAATGTACTTAACTGTCTAGTGGTTAAAAAAAAATAAATGTTTTTTTCATTGCTTTTATAGTTTCATTACATTTTGCCATTCCTACACTACACACTTTGAGCTAAATTCTTTATTGCTGCAGCAACTTGAGCTTCCACGTAACAAAGGTGGTATAAAGCTCATCCACCACAACCCATTATTTTGAATAGATAACCAAATAAGCAAGACTAGTTCATGTGGTTGTTAGTACTCATGAAGCAAATTAATAGAGAAAATTAAGCATTTAGCTTTTTTTCACAGATATTTACTGCAGAGTTTATGCAGTCTAAAATTAGGAAAGTTTCTTACTGTGTACATTATCTTTATTGTTGAGGTTGCAATCAATAAAATCACAAATCTTTCTTCTCTTAGGGCATGACCGTACGATGAATTAAACCAATGAGGATCTTTCCATTGCTTTCAATCTGATTTGGATGGGGGAACAGGGAGTTTATCTGAACAATTACTTCATAGATAAAATACAAGCATTTGGGGCTGAGTTGATTGTCACAATTCCTCTTACTCCTAAGAGACATTTAAAAGGCTATTTGTCAGATGATGGCTTTCTGAATTGTTGGGATCTCTCCTGTAGCACCTATTGGCTTTCAAAAAGCTTGTGTCAGCAGGCCAAATGCACCTAATAACTAATACATGAAGCACCATTTCTCTCCAGGTGAGTTAAATATTTACTGCAGAGTTAGTCTTGTCTCATGCTTGCAAACTCATCAGCACTTAACCCCATGACCATGCAACCTAAGCTAGTTTACAGTAATGGACATTCTCAGTCTTTCATCCACTGATTCACCCTGGAAGGTAAGTGGTTTGAAAATTTAATATTACAAAACATTTCCACACTTTGTGGAGTCCCTGTTCATTGGTGGCTGTTGTAACAATACTGTGAGTACACCTCATGGCACGCCACCAGATGACATTAGCTACATATAGTCAAGAGAGAGTCCTCCCTGCTCACCTACCCCTGTGCTTCTCACATTTGTTGAATCACCAGGTAACAGGACTCACCCCTCAGTGAGGAGATGCCACCTGAATCCCAGACCTCTTCCAGAATCCCTTGTTAACAGCCAGCTGTGGATCAGCATCTCCACACTGCTCGTTCTCCTACCTGGCTGCAGGGCTACTATAGGACTCAAAAGCTCACAAAGTTTTTCAAAAAGAGTGAAAGCCAAAGACAGGAATAATGCTTTTTTATGCTGTAGTAAAAACAATGTACAGTTTAGCATTTCATAGTGGCATAAAGCAATAATGCTTCTCTAGCAAATCTAGCAAACCTTCTTACACATCCTGTTCTTCAGTAGGCTGTGCATGATGTTTTCTGCTAAGTTTAAACAAATCCTGCCAAATTTATGCTGCAGTTTCATAAAGTAGCCAAGTATCTGTAGGGAACAGACAAGCACTATTAAATACTTGGTGCTTATGAGCTAAATACAATTTGAACTGAAGAATTGAGAAATCACTCGGGCAATCCATTAGTCCACTGTGGTGTCTTATCTCCTTGCATGGAGCTGCTAAGGTGAATGGGCATAATACACTTGACATTCCATTTCTGTGTGTAGCTTATGCCACAAACACCAAATATTCATAAACCTCAAGCCACCATCTATCTGTCTATTGCTCCTTTGTGTTCTCCAGCTTTTCAAACTATTGCAAATGTTCATTAAGAACAATTAGGAAGAAGACAAATTAAACCTGGTGATCTTGCACACAATGGGAATGTTTCCTGCCATTAAAACTGCTGATTTAGGGAGTGGAGTAGCAAAGGGAGGTGCTGTTGGACCATCCTGTAATTTGCAGAGGTTGATTGTCATCTGCTAAGGGCTGAGTACTTATACAGAATCAAATACTTGGAGAAAAATCTTATTTCTTGATGGATTCCCTTAGCCTCTGTCCTTATACAATGGAATACGTGGGGGAAGAAACATCCAATAATACAAGCATAAAATCAGCCAACAGTTGCTACACATTTACCATACTATGTTATCTACATTTCTTCAGGCCCAGCCCTTGACACAGTCATTTTTAGGCCAAAAAAAGTTTTGCTGATGTTAGAGAAGCTTCTCATGTAAGACAGAAAAGCTATATCTACTGTAGAGGGGCATTTTTCTGCATTTCCTATTAAAATTAAAATATAGCAGCACCTGGATTAGTCCGGAGCAGGCACAATGGGAGAAATAACATTGTAATCCCACCTGTATAGAAGCTGTGCAGAGGCACAGATGGGAGCACGCCTGGGTGCTTTGATTAGCCACTGCTGCTCTTCACTAATCAGAGTGTCAATATTCTCTTTTTCTTTTTCTTTTTTTTTTCTTTTTTTTTTCCTTTTTTTTTTCTTTTTATTTTTTATTGCCAGAAGGAGGAACGTGTGAAGTTATAGCAGCACACAGATGCTGTAATAAGAATCGAATTGAGGAAAGATCACAAACAGTAAAATGCTCCTGTCTACCTGGGAAAGTGGCTGGGACTACAAGAAACAGACCCTCCTGTGTTGATGGCAAGTAGCTCCTCCTTTATATATGTCTCTGTTTGTGTACCATCCAGTAAATAGCTTCAAGCTTGTAGATGATGTAGGAGTTTTGTTGTGGTTTTTATTTAACAAAACTGAAAATCTATTAGAATAATAGATCTTAGGACTTATACCATGTTGTTTGCTACTTTAGTGCATGCTTCTGTGCACATGGATCACAGTAAGATTACTCAAAAAAAAAAGAAGTTTATAAATTCAGTACAGGCACTTAGATAAATATAACAGACTCTGGGGCAGAATCAAGCCCTTAAATAACTGAAAAAAGTTATCCCTTGCATCATTTCACGGGGACATCCCCCAACACTCACCTGGTGCCACATTTGTTTTGATTCATAAATATTTCAAAGGACAACAGCCATTCATTTGGATTTAATTAGCCATTTGAAAAGTCAGTGTCAAAAAAAAAAAAAAGATAAATGAATCCTGTGGTCTTGTTCTGTAACAAACACTACAGAAAGCTAGGTAAAAATCTTTCTCTTTTGAAATCATTGGTGCTGTTTCTCATCATGGGATTTTTTTTTTTTTTTTTTTCTGAAGGAAAACAAAGCACCGTGTCATTTGTGTCTAGGTTCCATATCAGGTCTAGCTCCACAGCATGTGTTCCTCTCCAGGGCTCCCCTGCCACCACTGCAGGGTGAAACCATGCAGCAGTCAGGGAGAGAGCTGCAGCTTGTAAATAGAATAGCAGAATAGAAATTGCTTAAGAAGACAGGGAGTAAGTAGTACTAATCCCATTAGTTACCCTTTCCAAATAAGCCACTCCATGTTGCAGAATCCCTCTGTACAGCAGCTTTGTGAAATCGAGTATCTCATAAAGATTTTGCTCTATTTGTTATGGTAAATGCCTGGTGTCACTGTTTATAGCACCCCACAGCCCATGGGTGATTTGAAGAGCCAGGAGTCATTTTGGCTAAAGTCAAAGTGAGCTCTGCCCTGGTGTTTTCTCATCCTTTTCATGACTGGACTTCCAAGGCTGGCAGCGGAGCTGCAGGTTTTGGAAGCACCCAACATTTTCTGTTTGGGTCTGTTGTTTGACATTTGGCTTCCCGCAGCTGAGCTGGGGGGGAGAGGATGGAGGTGGGGGCTGTACAAGTAGAAATTTGGAGAAATGGTTTCTTCTGGGTACCTTTCCTCAAACGCATGCCACAAAAGCACTAGCAAGGGATCAGGGGCTGGTCCAGTTGTAGCCCAAAGTTAGACAGGCATATTGGTGTGTGTTGTGGACTACAGGATTGTGTAGATAGAGCTCTGAGGCTTGTACATTGAACACCAAAAAGATGGGGGTACTTGGAAGGATGAGAACCTCATGTTTTTTCAGCAAGTATTTCTGGACACACTTAAGACCTGCCTGGATCTGTTCCTGGGTGACTTGGTCTAGGTGATCCTGCTCTGGCAGGAGGGTTGGACTAGATGATCTTCTAGGTCCCTTCTAACCCCTAACATTCTGTGATTCTGTGATTCTGGTATGTAAGTATCCAGTTTATAAATTAAAGATAGGAAGAATGTTTTTATTATTTCAAGAACACTTTCAAATTTTAAAAGAGGCAGTATTTCATAGCTTGTTAGACTGGGAATGAGATTCAGCTTCTGAAGACGTGCCTAAAAATGCACTATGAATGCCCCTGTGAATGATGATGCTTTAATCCACATTCTATCATTCTGTTACTGCTTAATTACCCTGATAAAAAGAAGCTTTTCTCTTTTTTTTTCTTTTTTTTTTCTGTTAAGCACACTTGTAGAACTGTAGGTAAAACCTACAGCTGGTCTTAACTAAAGATCAGTTGTACAGGCCTTGAAGAGTTTAATGTTCTTCAGCAGGTCATGAAAAAAGGAGGCTCTGGATAGAGCAGAAAGACACCATTAAAATATATATCATAATCTGTTCAGGGAAGATGAGCTCAAAGAATGCTGTGTTAAGAAAAAAAATTGGGTGCAGGTGTGAACTGGAACCTAATTGCTCTGTCAGGATTACAATGAAAAGAAATGTTATTGTCTGGATTTTTGCAAGGAGTAAGGATAAAACAATGGCTAATATTAAAGTGCAAAGTTAGTCCCATTGAAGTCAGTGGTAAGACTCACAGTGACTTCAAAGTGTGAACTACAAAGGAATGTCTTCCCCTTTCAAGTTCAGTTGTTGTAGTCAGCCCATGGTTTCTTTTGTAGATGGCTGGTGAACGGTTCAAAAACCCAATATGCTGCTCGTAAAAATTAATAGAAGGGGTATTTTCTTTGGCCTTTGTTTTATCACAGACTTTGCTTTGTGACTTTTGACATACTGGCCTGGTTTAAATCAAAACTTTGACCTATTTAGTGGTTCTGTTCTTGCTAAGGCAAAATCCCAAACCTTGCCATGGGAGTCCCATTGACGTCAGTACTTCAACTGACACAAAGATTTGGGATTTACTGTTTCTTTTGTACATGAGGAAATTTCAAAAGTTCATCTGCAACTTTTTACCTTCTTTACCTACCATATTGAGAGGATTAAAACCATTTAATCTCTCACCAGGTTAGATTAAATCTCACACTCTATATGATTTTAAACCATAATCTGTCACTAAGAAAGCTTGCTCGGGTCCGTTAATTAAAAATCCATAGGTGTCCAGGTACAGCAGCACACTCACATCCAAACAGATTATCACTTTTGAGAGGTGAACAGGATGGGAGATCCAATTTAGTAGCCATTTGATTCCAGTCTGTGGTTGATTATGACTTTGAGCTGTCTTCACCTCATGGCTATTTAATTTAGTGGTCATAGAACAGGTTGAACCTCAGCCTTGCCCTATTCATACCACTGGCCAGACTGTGACTTAATGGGATCAGAAACAAGCTTTTGATGTTTCTTAGTCCAGTTTCATCAGAAAACACCTCATCAAGGTGATGCTTTGACAGTTTGTGTGCCTGTTACAGAGGAGTGATTGCATTGCCTTCCAGCTCTTACCAGCCACTGCTCCAGGACACAACTGGGCTGCGGTGAGTGGGACTGTGTGGAGAACCAGCTTTGTTTTCTGCTTTAAATACAATTCTACTTAGGAGTCATCTTAAATTTTTTAATAGTTTTCAGAGGTGATAAAAGATCCTTTTGTCCTCTTGTTGTGAGACCTCATCATAGGTGGCAGACAGTCATAGTATACAGGACTCACATCTGCAGTCCCCCTCCTGAATGAGCTGAAATTCAGACTGAGTACATGTAATTAGTACTGTGAGGGGTAAGAAGTTGCTATCTATTCCCAAGCATCACTTTCTGCCAAGTGCTCAAACTTTTTCTTTGGGATCTCATCTTAAAAAAAAGTATAGTGAGGCCAGACTGAGGCAGCATCAGACATTATAAATTATTCCTTGCTGCTCATTCAGTAGACACTGTCCTAAAACCTGCCTCAGTCACCAATGAATTATGTAGTAGCAACAGTGAGAGCAAAACAAAAGCCAAATCTTGTGATGAAACAGAGATGCCAGTTTCTGTTTCTTTGCCTCTTCTGTGGCACATTTATTTTCATGATTCCCTCTACTTCAAGGTCTTTTTTTATTATTATTTTTGAAGGATGATTTTGAATGCCTCCCATCCCTCCTTGTCATATATCTTGTGTGCCACTTGGCAGTTGCACATACCAGGGGCATCAGTCTGTTCAGCAGTTTGTCATGGATGTTACTATTCTTTACATTTGCCCAAACCTTCTCCAGAGCAAGTCCTATATGGATTTATTTTGTTTGTGTTACAGCAGCTTGAGAGGGTCCTTTTTTTCTGGGGAAAGCAGTATGAAGCATATCCAGGGAGTCCCCAGTCCTCTGACTCCTGAGCACAGGGCACCTGTGCAGCTTAAAGCATCTCTGTCCTACTCTGCAGCAGTGCTATTGGACATTGTGTTGCACTGGCTGGTTGAAGGTACCTGAGCAGCTTCTGATTTACTGTCCTGCTCACATACTTGAGAGGCAGCTGGAGACAGCAAAGGGCTTTAATTTACATCTCAGACTGGTGTTCAGACCCATTTAGCCTCATGCTTTGCTCACACCTGCTCTCTTTCCACCGCCTGTTACTGCAGGCAATTTTGCTGCAACATGCAGACTATCTCTGCAAGGGTTTTCAACTTGCACCTTCCCTGGGAACTATGCTTACAAATAGCTTCTCTTCCTTGATTCAGAAACCCATTAATTTTCCTTTTCCTACAATTAGCTTCATGGGTCTATAAGGGCACACTGATAACAGCACTGTCACAGACTCATGGAATGGTTTGGGTTAGAAGGGACCTTAAAGGTTATCTAGTTCCAACCCTCTTGCTGTGGGCAGGGACATCCTTCACTAGGACCAGGTTGCTTAAAGCCCCAGCACAAACAGCTGGGATTTGTGCCCTTGCTAGCTGTCATATGGCTACTTCTATTCCTCCCATGGACTGAGGTTTTATTCCTTTGTTAACTGATGAGAGTTTCTTGGTAATATCCTCTGCTTCTTGACAGCAATTCCTCTTATCTTTCTGGTATGGTCAGTGGGCACATGATGATTGTCAAGCCCACATCCTATAGAAAATCTGTTCACCTCTATGAATAAAGATCAATCATTGACTCAGAAAATTATTTTCTTAAGTTAATTTTCTCTTACTCTACATATATATAAAGAATCCAGTAAAACAAACAAATAATTTATTAAAAATCATATCTTTATCTTTTAAAAAAATAGATACTTATCTATCTTTATAATTTTTCACCATTCCCAGTACATCACCTATGTTAAGAGAGGCCAAGATTTCTTCTACTGTTCATGAATAATATGAAGATATTCTTAATCTTGTTCATTACTTCACCAGACCCATCTTCCTTCTCAGTATGGAGCAGACTGAGCATAGTGAAACCCTGAAGAAAAAAATAAATGTGACTTTTAAATACCTTTAGAATTGCTGTTTGAACCTTTAATAGAAGTACTCTCAATAGAAGCATATTCTCAAAATATTCAAATACTATTGAGGGATTTTCATTCACACTGCCTCCTGAAAAGCCATTTTGCTTTTGCTTTCTTACAGCCCAAGACACTTTCTTCAAATAAATGGCTGCAGACTGCTCCAGGTTTGGTAGTTCTAACAGATTATAGCATCATAACTTCAAAATAACATTGTTTTTGAATTCTGTGATTCTGTGATGACATTTTTGGTATAACATTTAGATTAGATACTGTCACAACGTTTTGTTTGGGTCAAGACTGTAACGTCCATTTCTCATCCTCCATTTACCTAATCTGCATGCAAAATTGATGTTACCTTTCTGAATAAGCTAAGGTTTGCTTCTGCTGCTTGAATAGAGCTGGCTATGTGAGCTAAAGGACAACAATGAGCAAGTGGCAGCAGTGAAATTATTAATACACTTAAGTGTCTTCTTTTGGGTCCCCTTGGCTTGTCCACACGACTTGCAGTTTTCTTTGTTTTCATCCATTAGCAAAATGGCCCTGTGACCACTTTTTTCTTTGGTTTGATTTGTTGTTTTGGGTTTTTCTAAGTAGTTTGTTTTTGTGCTCAGTATAAACAGCATGAATATTTGATTGAACATAGAAGTCCACACCTTTTCTACACTCCAGTTGAAAGCATGAGAAAATTCTCCTATTTGGAAGTTTCCCATTCACTGTAAGGATATACAT
The DNA here is from genome assembly GCA_013401355.1 of Ceyx cyanopectus. NCBI lineage: Eukaryota > Metazoa > Chordata > Aves > Coraciiformes > Alcedinidae > Ceyx > Ceyx cyanopectus. The sequence goes on from VYZU01005269.1 coordinate 15,991, forward strand.
TTTTACTTTCCATTGCACTCTGCAGGGGCTGATATTCCTTCCAGGATATCAGTAAACAGGACTGGTCACAAATAGCCAGCATGAAGGAGGTGGGAACAGACNCATACCAGGGGCATCAGTCTGTTCAGCAGTTTGTCATGGATGTTACTATTCTTTACATTTGCCCAAACCTTCTCCAGAGCAAGTCCTATATGGATTTATTTTGTTTGTGTTACAGCAGCTTGAGAGGGTCCTTTTTTTCTGGGGAAAGCAGTATGAAGCATATCCAGGGAGTCCCCAGTCCTCTGACTCCTGAGCACAGGGCACCTGTGCAGCTTAAAGCATCTCTGTCCTACTCTGCAGCAGTGCTATTGGACATTGTGTTGCACTGGCTGGTTGAAGGTACCTGAGCAGCTTCTGATTTACTGTCCTGCTCACATACTTGAGAGGCAGCTGGAGACAGCAAAGGGCTTTAATTTACATCTCAGACTGGTGTTCAGACCCATTTAGCCTCATGCTTTGCTCACACCTGCTCTCTTTCCACCGCCTGTTACTGCAGGCAATTTTGCTGCAACATGCAGACTATCTCTGCAAGGGTTTTCAACTTGCACCTTCCCTGGGAACTATGCTTACAAATAGCTTCTCTTCCTTGATTCAGAAACCCATTAATTTTCCTTTTCCTACAATTAGCTTCATGGGTCTATAAGGGCACACTGATAACAGCACTGTCACAGACTCATGGAATGGTTTGGGTTAGAAGGGACCTTAAAGGTTATCTAGTTCCAACCCTCTTGCTGTGGGCAGGGACATCCTTCACTAGGACCAGGTTGCTTAAAGCCCCAGCACAAACAGCTGGGATTTGTGCCCTTGCTAGCTGTCATATGGCTACTTCTATTCCTCCCATGGACTGAGGTTTTATTCCTTTGTTAACTGATGAGAGTTTCTTGGTAATATCCTCTGCTTCTTGACAGCAATTCCTCTTATCTTTCTGGTATGGTCAGTGGGCACATGATGATTGTCAAACCCACATCCTATAGAAAATCTGTTCACCTCTATGAATAAAGATCAATCATTGACTCAGAAAATTATTTTCTTAAGTTAATTTTCTCTTACTCTACATATATATAAAGAATCCAGTAAAACAAACAAACCCCAGTAAGAATTTAGCAAAGCATCCTTAAAAGCTATTTCATAGAATTACTAGATGTTCAGGGTTAGAAGGGACCTCTGATCATCCAGTCCAATCCCTACCAAAGGAGGTTCACCTAGAGAAGGTTGCCCAGGAACATGTCCATTAGGGTTTTGAATCTCTCCAGAGACAGAGATTCCACCACCTGTCTGGGAAGCCTGTCCAGTGCTTTTCCAGCTTCAAAGTAAAGAAGTTCTTCCTCGTACTTAAATGGAGCTTCTTATGTTCAAGTTTGTGTTCATTACCCATTGTCCTGTTACTGGGCACCACTGAAAAAAGACTGGTCCCATCATCCTGACACCCACACTTTAAGTATTTATAAGCACCAATAATGCCTCCTGTTCTCTAGACTAAANGTTTTCATCCATTAGCAAAATGGCCCTGTGACCACTTTTTTCTTTGGTTTGATTTGTTGTTTTGGGTTTTTCTAAGTAGTTTGTTTTTGTGCTCAGTATAAACAGCATGAATATTTGATTGAACATAGAAGTCCACACCTTTTCTACACTCCAGTTGAAAGCATGAGAAAATTCTCCTATTTGGAAGTTTCCCATTCACTGTAAGGATATACATTTTTACTTTCCATTGCACTCTGCAGGGGCTGATATTCCTTCCAGGATATCAGTAAACAGGACTGGTCACAAATAGCCAGCATGAAGGAGGTGGGAACAGACGCCGAGTGAGCCCATGGGGTTACTGAGTAAATATTAGCAGAAAAGCTCTGATCATATTCTTTCAGTTCTAATACTTCATATGGTTGATATTAAAATGTAATAGGAGTGCAAGATATTTATAATTTTAATACTGTCACTCTTTTACTGTGAATAATGTGCTTTGAACCATATAATTTACAGTGGTATTGAACCATTCTGTACAGTCAGCAGGTGGTTGTGTCCATGTGTTTTTCAAGGCCTTTGAATAATACTTAATTTGTTCATCTATACTGAAGTGTACTGTGTTACAGTCAATGGTGCTCTCAGACACACATTTTTTTTAACGCTTCAATTTTTCTGTTCCCTTTTCTTCAATCTTCTTCCAGTCTTTTAAAAACACTTTCAGAGGCCATCTCAATATTTCTGTGAAAATTTTCTGTGAAATTTGTTGTGCCACAGAACATGCACTGACTTTTTATATTGGTCACAAAGGGACTATCATACAGGTTGTACATGTTGCCAGTGCTCCTAGGAAATGAGGTAGTTTTAACACTGGCCAAAACCAATGAAGAAAAAGGAAGATGCTACTAAAATGCTGTGCAGTATCTCTCCCTCTAAATTATTCCTGTAAGAAAAGTCTCTGCAGAGATCTGAGATGATCCAATTCCATGTTGTCTGCAACACAGGATTTGAAGCTTTAGCTCTCAGGCAGCAGGAGTAGTGTTTTAACTCTCCATGGTCTGCTGTTGTCCTATTTTATACCAGCCATGCATCAGCAGAAAAGGAAATAAGTCACTGATACAGAACAATAAAATGAAATTAATCCAGTATTTCCCTTTCTCCCAGACTGGCTTTGGATCACACCAAGTTTCAAATCATTTTGTAATATATGAAATATTAAAGTGCATGTATATACTTCACATTTCCATTAGTTTGAGGATTATTCATCACTAACCAGCATGTGGCCCTGTGAATTTACATCAGACTTTGTCAGGACAGCATTAAGAAACTAAACACAAGTTTTAATGACCATTGGGAGCACTGTGACTTTTAATGTCTCTCCGGGCCAGCACTTCACAACTCTCCAGTCATGCTACTGGATGGTTGGTACTGAACATATTTATTTTTACATGTGCTAAAGTGGAAGCAGCAAGAGGACAGCATTCATCAGCACATGTTCCCTTTGTGGGCATTTGCCCTCCTCTCTCTCACCCGGGACCTGCAAATGAAAAGGTCACACCTGGTATGTCACTAATCAGGCACATTAAGTGCAACCATAATTTTGACATGAGCTAATGTATTTTATTTTTTTTAAATGATGGATATGATGCCTGCTGTAGGGTGAGCATTTAGAGCTCGGGAGCACTGTGCCCCTGCAGTGCAGAGGTGTCCCTGAGCTGCTGCATCCTCCCATGGCACCCAGGTCACCCCAGCTTGCAGCAGCTAAGAGATGGGCACGGGGAAGCAAAAACTTCCTGGCTCTCCTTGGAGCAAGTGCAGGACTTGAGCCCTGTAGAGTCAAATAAAAGACTCCTGTTGACTTTGGGTCAGGTCCTTAGTAAATGCTTTGTTAGATATAATCCTGTATCTATCAGCACTTACATCAAGTGAAAACGGTTCACAGTCACAAAGCCAATAGTTTTCTATTTATCTAATGTGTACTTTAGGTAGTATCACCAGAAAGCCTTTTTTATTTCCAGCTTGTGAAAATACTTTCAATCAATTCTTATTTCTTGAAGAAAGGGGGGAAAAATGCTTTTTGAAATCCAAGGAGTCAGCTTCTCATCCCTCTAGCTGTGTTTCGGCCTAGATAAGAAGAGATTCTCAGGGTCCCATATTATTAATGCACTGTCTATATGAATAACGAGCAGGCTTGGTGAATTATTCCACACTCCTGGGAAAATCTATAGCCCTGTCCTCCTGCAGCAGCACTGGAACTGAGCAGGAGACTTGGGGTTTTATTTATTTATTTATTTATTTGGTGAATTCAGATTATTTCATTTGTAAGAAGGAAAAAAAATGTATCACAGAATCACAGAAATTAGGGGCTGGAAGGGACCTAGAAGATCATCTAGTCCAACCCCCCTGCCTGAGCAGGATCACCTAGACCAAGTCTCTCAGGAACAGATCCAGGCGGGTCTTAAGTGTCTCCAGAGATGGAGACTCCACAACCCCCCTGGGCAGCCTGTTCCAGAGCTCTGGCACCCTCACTGAGTATCTTTTCTCTACTGACACCCATTTAGTAAACTCAAAAAAATTCAAAGCATAGCATATATTAAAAAAGGAGAAAGGGAGAGAGAAGCCTATCTGTGTACTGGAATATTTTAATCTTTACTTTTGTCCAGAACCATGTCTTCTTGAAATGCCCTTGCAGCCAACCTGAAACTGCAGCCAGATCCTGAGAGGTGCTGACTTTTTTTGCTGGGAGCAAAAGCAAAACTGGAATTGATGATGCAGAGTAATTAGTTCATTTACTGAGACACAGCAGCTCTCATCACCAGTTTTCCTTCTAATCTGCGGGGCAGAGGCTGAACAGAGCAGAGGGGAGGTGTGTGCTTGACCCTGCTGATGGTGGGTGAGTTTTGTGTCAGAGCACAGTGTCATCTCCTGAACGCAGACAATCCATGAGCAACGTGGGGAGAGCAGAGAGGCCATGAACAAGTATATGTACAAACATTCATGTTCATGTACCACTCAGTAAATAGCTTTGAGCCTATAGATGATGTTTACATTTAAACAGGTACATATATACAGGTACATCTGTGCACATGTTGCAGAGTCATCTTGCAGTTGGTGGTACATCAAAGCATCCAGTGCAGCTCAGACATGTAGGTATGTTTCCAGTGATCAAGGTACACAGGGGGAGGACATTCAAGGGTCAGCTTTGCAGTCAACCTGAGGCAAGGTCTGCAGCCAAGGCTGCGAGTTCGGTGCCTCCCATCTCTCGGCGAGGGCTGTGCTGTTTGTGCAGCATGCAAACATCCACCAGGCATTAGGGAGAAGTAGACAGATGATCATGTCTTTCTGGTGTGAAGATGGTGCAGCTAATGAGATCGTCTGACTGTTAGTTTATGTGAGTACATCTTCATCTCAGCTATAATTTATCTCCCTACCTGTGACTTGTACTTCTTTCTTTTCCAATTGACATTGCAGTTTCCTGCGTAGCAAAGCAACCACCCTGTTTAATACCAAGCCCATACAACAGCTGACTAATCCACCCCTGATGAATTGCAGAGAGCTCACTTAAATCCCAATTTCCACAGGAAAAAAAAATAAAATTCTTTTCTACTTAAGAGGGGAAAAAAGTCATAAGTCATGGCACTTTCTCCATCAGCGTTAGGGGTGGTCATTTTTCCAGGCTCCAGCTGACAGGTTTTAGTGCTGACACAGAGGGAGCAGAGCCCTTGCAGCAAACCAAGGTGCACAAACAGCAGCCTTATGGTGAAATTAGAGAATAGCATGGCCGCATAGCAGGGTGAAGACAAGAGTAACATATAATTAATTCACCTCCATACAGAGGAAAGTAACCTTTCTCTAAAAGATAATAAGCCCGCTAGAGGCTAAATGGGAAAACAGTAGGAGTTTTCTCCTCTTATAGGTAGCATTAAGTGTTAATCACAGCACGGGGAAGAGCCTGGTAAGGGTTTTGGAGTCAGAGAGCACAGGCACGGAGGACAACCAGCCACATTGGTGAGACAGGCACCACAGGAAAAAAAGAAGCACAAGCTGGGTGGGAAAAGAGAACCTAGAGAAAATTCCCTTGCAGGGGTGAAGAAGCCACAGGCAGAACCACGCAGATGCGTAGGGGTAGCATAAGGACTGGACATGCTGCCTGGCAAGCACAAAAAGCCACAAAAAGAAGGGGTTTTCACAGCTTTTTGCATACATAGATCTACCTCGGTGAACCCAAAGTAGCCCAGAAGAAGGACAGCATCTCCTCGTGACCATGCAAATCTACAGATGGTAGATGTAGCTGCAAAAAGATCTCAGTGAAGCTATGGGAGGCTTCTTCCACAAGCCAGCACCTTGGAGTGCTGAGGGAGTGATTTTAAAATGTTGGAAACTAGATGGAAAAAACCTGTCCAAAAAAGAGATCACAAAGAAGAGATCACTGAACAGCAGTATGTATGAGCAAAAAATTTTGCTTGGGGGTGAAACAAAGAAGTAACCTAGAAAAGTAAGATCTGGATGTCTAAGAGGGACATGTGTATAAGACACTTGATGTATTTATAACCATCATAGTCACTGCAAGGTACAGAGTCTGCTCTGTTATCTGCCCTGGGTGGCTGCAGCAAGAGAAAGAGCTTCACTGTCATTTACTCCATCTGGATGGAGTGATGCTGCCAGCTGAGGTAGGATGTGTGGTATCTCAGGAGTACAAGGTTTAAACCTTTACACCACACCTGTAAACAATCACTGGGTTTAGCTGTGCCTTGTCTGACACAGCACACTTGCATGGTCCAAGTACAACATTGAAAATGCGGTCAGGAAGTGGTTTGACACCCAGAGACAGATTTTTAGCTGATGTAAACTGCTTCTTGAAGTCCAGAGAGACTTACTAGATTGTGCCAAATGAGGACAAGGTTCGTTGAGTTTGGGAAATGAATAGAATGGCAACTGGCTATTAATCCTTACTCACAGCCTGCAGGGAATATATGGGACCAACGTTCAGCTAATCGGTGGCCAAGTGGAGCTTAAAGAAATGTTAAGTGGAGCTTAAAGAAATGTTAAGGTCGGGTTAGTGCTGGTGCTGTAGCCTCTTATACCAAATCTTTCCAGTAGTTCAGATGATAATCTGTCCCTGCCAGGAAAGACCATATCACTAAATGGATAATTCTGCATAAACTCACATCATACATCTTTTCTCCATCAGATGCTTTGATTTCAGTGCACCAGGACTGTGAAATGTTGTTTTTCTAGAGATGTCTCTAATACAGTATACAAATACTAATGGTGCAGAGTATTAAGTATTTTTTTTCTTTTCTTTCAAAGCTACATTCTACCTGTAAACATGGAGCTAGATCATAAGGCTTGAATGTGGTTCCTGTATTTGGGATGTGAACATGAAAGAAGTAGATAGTTACATAAAAATGGAAGATTCTGCTATATAGTACACTTTCTATAAATTATCTGAAGTTACCTGATATCTGAATTGTTACATACTGAAATTTTTAATTAGAGACAACAACCAAGTCTTTGTAGGAAGAATATATATCATTAATACTTTTACAGATCCAGTGAGTTCAAACAAGAGTCACTAATTTGGCACTGGGATTGTCTGTTGCATGTCCATGAATGAATCTGGCAACTGCAACTAGTGGCAACAAGTCAACAAGTATTTAATGAATTTCAGATAATCAGTTATCCATAAAATTTATCACAGACACATTTCTGCCCTCTGAATACAACCAGTTTGCTGTAGGACCCAAACCCCTCAGCACTTTGTCAGCCCATAATTTCTTTTGGTGCATTAACACTGCAGAATTGCATTTCATTTGGGAATCAAATGAGTGTCTTGCAAGTGAGGGATGTATTTAAAATCTTGGACTTTGTGCTGAGGAAGTATGCAATTCAGCACACACATAGCCTGCAGATTTTGAAACAGGTCTCTATACATATGTTTCAGAGAGCAGTTTATTCATCCAGTAACTCAAAGAAAGCATTATCCCTCTTTGGGAGTTGAGTGTTTCCATAGACCATTCAGTTTACAATAATAACTGCTCAAAGTCAAGCAAGTGCAAGTGCTGATGTGGTGTGGCAAAATTCAATAATATTTTAAAAGTGCTGCTTCTTCCTTTTGAAACTATCATGCAAAAGACATCAGCGTGGAAAGGAGCTGTGCTCTACAATTTAAGCATTCTGCCCTGTGTCATTTGTACATAAAACCTGTTCTGCAGACAGATGGATTGCTTTTAATATGTGGTCTTGTGTAATCATTTCCTTTTGATTACAATTCCTAGGCAGCAACCATACAGCAGAGTTTTCAAGATGCATGTGCATGGTCAGTACATTTATTTTTTTTTCCCTTCCTAATGTGCCCAGAACTCACAAACAGCAAGGTGAAACATCAGCAAAAACCATCACTCAGGAATGAAATTGAGGAGCAAATGACACTGTCCTAACTGAGGACAATGGCAAATCTCCCATTAACTCAAATGAGAGTAGAAAAGATATCTCTGTATTGGTTTTATTATTACAAAATGCCCTCCCGTTTTTCTTCAAACCCCTCCACAAAATACCATCAAATGCGGTTTTATGTAATATAGTTATGCAAATATCGAATGAACTCTATTTCCTTTGGATATTTCCTTTCCTCCTCTTGAAAATTGCTACCTGGATGAACACATTTTAAAACATAGCATCTGTAGTCCCTGTTAAATAAAAAAAACCCCAATGCCCATTAGTGTAATGAACACTTGTTCATTAGTGAGATCATTATCCAGGGACACAGATACCTATTGCTCTGAGTAGGATGGGGGAAAGGAGGGTGACCACTGCTTTGAACCTCAGAGAACAGGAATGAAGCAGTAAAGGAGAAAATCCATATAGTTTTTGACAGGTTGTGTTTCCTTTGGGATTCAGCTCAGTAGCAAAGGCCTGGCCTCATTATTGTACTGGTGCAATTCATTTCTCTTGTTTGTCCGTGCATTGTGATTAGTTTGGTTCATCTGAATGTCAGGCAGGGAATCAGGAGAAGAATTTGTGGCAGAGCTGGAGAAGTAATGCTTCTTTGTAGCACAGCAAGAGGCCCTTTCCTGGGATGGATGGTGCTGTTCTGGCCACTCAGCTTCAAAAAAGGTGGTGGGCTCAGGTGCAAAGAAAGTCTTCTGGCTGCTCAGGAGAACAGGCAGCTTCTACTGAGAGAAAAGAGTTGTAGGGCAGCAAATAGAAGGAAGGAATATGAATTTGCAGTCATATTAGTTCATGGGCACAGGAATGGAGGAAGCCTAAAAAAACAGTGAAGAATTTAACAGGTATAAACTCCACATCATTAAATGCCAACTGGAAATAAGAATAGTCCTAACTCTTAGAGGAGGTTGGCAACAGCTTCCCAACTGGGATGCCAGCTAATTTTAAAGACTTCCAAAGTCTCTTGCCATATGCAAAAAAGGCAAAGAAATTAGTATTATTTGATAAAATAACACTGCAGCATTCTGGTGGACAGTGGATGGACCACAGACAGATAATAAGTCAAGAAGAAGAGCTGTAGAGCAGACTCATAAGAATCTTTTCATGCATTAGAGACACAACAAACTGCATATGTGTTTTGTCTTTAATATAGCAAGAATTGATTCAATCAGAGGGGAAAAAAATCTTATAACAAAAAAATCACATTAGTTTTCAGGCAGCTGCATTTGATATCAACCAGAGGGTGAAGTCTGGAGGGGCTGTAGAATAGTTTTTGAAATGCAATTTTTGAAAACAAAAATGTTTTGTCAATGTTGTGAGTTTATTAATAAAAAAAGGGGAGATAATATTGCCAAACAAATATGTGGAAAAGTTTCATTGCATTTTGAAGTCATTAGTTACAATTTGACTTTATTTATTATGGTAATTTGTTTATTGTTTGGTTGGCCAACATTGATTTTTTTTTAAAAATCCATTTATTTGCAATAATGTCCTGATAAACCAGTTTTAGTAATGGAACCAATTAACTCTTCTTTGAAAGTATTGACTCTGATTTTTTTTAATCCATTATATTTGTTGGAGGTGGCACTGCTGGACTTCCCTGGATGAGTAATAATGAGGGAGTATTGCAGAATCCATTTCTACTACTCCTCTGAAGCAGTGCTTGTAAGTTCTGTGTGGTCATTGCAAGAAAACAGCATTTACAAACACAAATTAAGTAAATTATAACCTTGCCCCCTGACTTGCATCCTTCAAACGACCCCTGGTGCCCACAACTGAGGATTCTAGAAAAACATCAGTTTGAGCTTGCAGATTTCCCAGCTGAGTTTGCTCATTAGCTCACGGCAGGATGGAAACTGAGATCAGAAACGATCAGTGATTGCAATGGACATGGGCTAAATGTACTGTGCGTAGTCAGGTTTGGTAAGTAAAATGAGCTGGTGAGCTTCTGAAGCTCCTAAAATTCAAATGTAATTACATACCACCCAGATCTTTGTTTAACTGTTATGTTTGCTGGCACTGAAAACCTTTTGGAAGCTGATACAGTTTCCTAATAACAGGAATAAATTAACAAACCAGGTTAGAGGCTTATGCTCTGAAATAGCAAGCCTTATGCAAAAGCCTTTAGTGAACACCCTTGCAAGTGTGTGCTGCATTGAATCACTATATTTCTGAAATAATTAAGAACGTTTATTTGTGACAAGCTTTGGGTTAGACCATTTCCATGTGAACCACTATCATTTTAGACTCATCATTTATGGTAAGCATAGCCACCTTCTTTATGCATTTTGCATATTCAATTCTCAAGCCAAAATACAGGAGCTGCATTAGCTTCAGTGCTCCCAGCAGGTAATCAGCCTCCTGCAATATCAAACCTTATGTCACCAACAGTAATAGGCTGAAATAGTCAGAGCCTCGTAAGGACCGTGCCTGCCCAGTTCCTATTAAAATTAATGGGGACTGGGCATCCATTCCCTCTAGGCAGCTTTGAAAATACCAGCCAAAATGTAGTTGTAAGTATTAACCTTTAGGAAGTTAGTGTTGGCAGCCTCCCACTGCTTTCTAGTAGTTTCCAAAATCAGCGGCTCTGATTAGGCATGAGCCCCTCCTGAGAGCCTCCAGCTCCAGTTTGATGGGACCATGTCCTTGGAGGCTGCTGGTGGGGATCAGCTGTGGGCAATTCACATCTTCAGGTTGTTTTGGCTGAGCAGAGCCTGGGGAGTCAGAAGGTCAACTCTGAGGCTGCTGTGCCTCTTGTACCAGAAGCAGCCTGAACTGAGCATGATGGGTTTTCCTTTTCTTGGTCTTCAGAGGCAAGGAATCCAGTCCCATAAAGGTCAGTAGAGTTGGTGTGAAAAGGCTACCTTGACTCCAAATATGATGCAATAGGGAATCTGGGGAATAAACGTCAAAAATATTACAACCTGTTAAAATGAACATATTTGGTAGAAAAAAAAAAAACTGCCAGTGAATGCATTTATATATTAAACTCAGTAAGGAACTTCTGCCTTTCTGATTTAACCTTCTTTAATTAGGGTTTCTTTCCCTTTCCTGTATATACTTGTAAAGAAAAACTGTCTGGCATTTGAAAATAAAAAGGGGATTAGAATAATTTATTATTGGATTGCTATTAAACCAATAGAAATAGCAATTGAACTCCATGTATTTAAATAACCTCCAGGTCTCGGCTCTGATCCATACAGATGATGACCTGTGAGGACGTAGTGTTATGGGAATAAACTGGCTGTGGTTTAGATTGAAGGATTTCAGCCCAGCTAATAAACTCTCAGTAGCACATGCCTGGAATGCTACCACAGTAGCTGGAGAGCAAACTGTCCCCTCTCTAAATTTTTTCACCAAATACTTCTAAAATAGCCAACGTGTAATCAACACGCTCAGCTAGCAGATTGTTCCTGGACACAGAATATATTCCTAAATTAAATTGCTAGTTGTGAAGCATTTTCTAGGTTCTGCTTTACATAGTACAAGATAAGCGAATATAACATGCTGGTCTCTATTACTGATGGCTACTAAAAATGCAAAGCAATAAATGTGCTCTTTCAATTTCAATGGTGCATCATTAACAGAAAACCTGTAAGGATCACCTGGATTTTAATGACCTGTTACACAGAATATTCTCCATCACTGTGAGTGCCAGCTCTGTGGTTTTTTGTGGATAATTGTGCCATTTTAGGAAATATTAATTGAATTTTACCTTATTTTGCTGCATTGTTATTTTGGTGTTCTTGGGTTTTTTTACCTTCCCTTCCTAAATATGACTCTCTAATGGTCATGGACCTGGAGGAAATGTGTAGGCAGGAACATTAGCAGTGCTGGCAGATCTCAGAAGAAGCAAAAGGACCAGCTAGAGCTCTTCCTGCCTCTGCTGAGTCCACACATTCTGAGCAGAATTATGGGCAAGTCTTACTGCAGTATATCCCTGTGCTCAGGGTATGGATCGTGCACTTGTTCTGCTAGCTCTTCGTGAAATATTAGGTCTTGCTAAATGTAGCTTTCTGTAGAATACAAATCGGCCACATCAGTGTGGTGTCCTGCTAGTACAACGTAGTTTGGTTGTGTCTATCCTTGTATTCACTCACTTGATGGCATACTACAATATGTCAAATAATGTAGATGCTGCTGCTTCCCACCACATTTTTCAGATAAAGGTGTCAGATGCCTGGAATTATTACAGTGTTATATCTGCTCAGTTTGTTGTGTTTTTTTGTCATTGTTGGGTTTGGGGTTGATTTTGTTGTTATCATTTTTGGTTGGTTGGTTGTTTTTTTCCTCTAAGAAAACAACTCCATAGATGCTGAGAGGTTCTTGACAGCTGTTTTGCAGAGACCAAGAGTGCTATATTTGCACTCCAAAGTCTAACAAGCAACTGCAATCTACTAGTTTATGCTGCAAAACAAGGTAGTCATCCACCAAGGGCAGGAGCACAGGCTTTGTGTAGTGATAAAAAAAGAAAAAGAACAACATTTGGGCTGAAGGCAGCACAGGAATGAAGAGAGGTTACATTTCAGAATGGGAGCAGATTTGCTGTTTTAGGTAATACTGGATACACAAAATAACTTCAAACATTTGAATTATTTTTTCTTTCTTAGAGGTCTGGAATAGTGTGCAGTAACTGAACAGATTAACGAACACTGTTCAGATCCCTGTTACTGTACCTGTGAAGGATGAATAAAAACATAGCATGGGGGGCACAGAGGGGGAAGACCCACAGATTCCTGTTCTACACTCAGTCTGGGGAAACCCTAAGGTAACAGGAGATATTCCTACAGCCTGCTTTCCATTCCCATCCAAAAATACTCTCCCTTCCAATTTCTCTTTGGTGTCAAACTAAATGAAAATGTTTCATGATGATTAATGGTGTGCTGGCGCCACAGTGAATGCTGGTAGGGACACAGCTGATCAGTGAAGAGGATATTTTCAGAAAACCTCATCATGTTTTGTTTTGATTTTATGCTGATGTGTTGAATTTTATTCAATATTTTTATTTTATTCAACATATCATATGATATAATAATATCTATATTATATTTAACATATAATTATTATATCATTAACTATTATGTACCAAAAAAAGAACAATTACAGTACAATATTGTTTCTTTCACTNTTGTTTTATTATTTTTATGTATTATTTGTTTAAAATTTAGTTGTTTGTTTTTATTATAATATTAGTGAAAGGGACAATGGAGGGACCAAGCCTTGCTGGAATAGATTGTTATCCAGTGTAATGTATTGATCAGGTCAGGCAGTAAATTAACAGGAGCAGAACACCATTAAATTTTGAACTTAATTGCCTTCTACTCTTAATTTCTATTGGATATAATCAATAGGTGCCAGAGGAAAGTTAAAAGAGTATTTAGCAAGCTGCTGTTTCCTGCAGCATAATGGAAAACTACTGTTTTATCCTCTACTTGATGCAAATAATTTGCAGTTCAAGTGTGGCCACTTAAGCATTTTATCAAAGACTCACTTTTAGTTCTGTCTTGATTAATCTCCATCCCTTCCAGAAATAAATGTGACTTAGTGACACAGTCTGTTTTAGTTTAGCTGCCCCTTTGGTCTCTGCAACACCACTTCCCTTCAGGATCTCTCCAGCCTGTTCCCATCTCTTGCTATGCACACACAGGGTGTCTTCGGGGGGATATTCTCAGGCTAGCATCTTGTAGAATAATTTCCTTTTCCAAGGAAAGGCAATATTACAGCCAGAGAAATCAAAGACCATGGCCTTTGTCTCGACTTTTCTTCTTGGTTCTTTTACTAGTTTGTTTGGCCAGGTTGCTCATGTTTCTTATTTTCCCTGCCTGCAAAACACTAATGCAATCAACTGACTTCACCAAGGTCCAGTGTCAAGCTGATGTGTTGCACTCTCTTCTAGGAATCCCTCTGCTGATGATATACCTTGTTGTGTTCTCCAGCCTAATGTTTAGTTTGTTACTCCTGTGTCTCATGTTTCCCTCTAGAGTAATAGATACCCTTTTTTGGACTTGCTGTTAAGTTTAAGTATTGCTTATNTAATGTAGATGCTGCTGCTTCCCACCACATTTTTCAGATAAAGGTGTCAGATGCCTGGAATTATTACAGTGTTATATCTGCTCAGTTTGTTGTGTTTTTTTGTCATTGTTGGGTTTGGGGTTGATTTTGTTGTTATCATTTTTGGTTGGTTGGTTGTTTTTTTCCTCTAAGAAAACAACTCCATAGATGCTGAGAGGTTCTTGACAGCTGTTTTGCAGAGACCAAGAGTGCTATACTTGCACTCCAAAGTCTAACAAGCAACTGCAATCTACTAGTTTATGCTGCAAAACAAGGTAGTCATCCACCAAGGGCAGGAGCACAGGCTTTGTGTAGTGATAAAAAAAGAAAAAGAACAACATTTGGGCTGAAGGCAGCACAGGAATGAAGAGAGGTTACATTTCAGAATGGGAGCAGATTTGCTGTTTTAGGTAATACTGGATACACAAAATAACTTCAAACATTTGAATTATTTTTTCTTTCTTAGAGGTCTGGAATAGTGTGCAGTAACTGAACAGATTAACGAACACTGTTCAGATCCCTGTTACTGTACCTGTGAAGGATGAATAAAAACATAGCATGGGGGGCACAGAGGGGGAAGACCCACAGATTCCTGTTCTACACTCAGTCTGGGGAAACCCTAAGGTAACAGGAGATATTCCTACAGCCTGCTTTCCATTCCCATCCAAAAATACTCTCCCTTCCAATTTCTCTTTGGTGTCAAACTAAATGAAAATGTTTCATGATGATTAATGGTGTGCTGGCTCCACAGTGAATGCTGGTAGGGACAGAGCTGATCAGTGAAGAGGATATTTTCAGAAAACCTCATCATGTTTTGTTTTGATTTTATGCTGATGTGTTGAATTTTATTCAATATTTTTATTTTATTCAACATATCATATGATATAATAATATCTATATTATATTTAACATATAATTATTATATCATTAACTATTATGTACCAAAAAAAGAACAATTACAGTACAATATTGTTTCTTTCACTACCATTGATCTTGACTTTCTCACTTCAGTTTTTGCCCTCTAGATTAAGGGTGGGTTTTTTGCACTGCTGTGTATGTGAAATGTTTAAAACCTGCCTGAGATTTCGATTTCCAGAGCATTCTGTGAGACTGAGATTTCAGCTTATCTAATATTTTTATAAAGTCCAAGCTCTGTTTTGTAAAAGTCAGTTTAGTTTTAAGCTGTTATTTTCACCACTACAGTGAGTAATCAAATTTTTTTAATTATTTTACGTGTTGTTTTATTATTTTTATGTATTATTTGTTTAAAATTTAGTTGTTTGTTTTTATTATAATATTAGTGAAAGGGACAATGGAGGGACCAAGCCTTGCTGGAATAGATTGTTATCCAGTGTAATGTATTGATCAGGTCAGGCAGTAAATTAACAGGAGCAGAACACCATTAAATTTTGAACTTAATTGCCTTCTACTCTTAATTTCTATTGGATATAATCAATAGGTGCCAGAGGAAAGTTAAAAGAGTATTTAGCAAGCTGCTGTTTCCTGCAGCATAATGGAAAACTACTGTTTTATCCTCTACTTGATGCAAATAATTTGCAGTTCAAGTGTGGCCACTTAAGCATTTTATCAAAGACTCACTTTTAGTTCTGTCTTGATTAATCTCCATCCCTTCCAGAAATAAATGTGACTTAGTGACACAGTCTGTTTTAGTTTAGCTGCCCCTTTGGTCTCTGCAACACCACTTCCCTTCAGGATCTCTCCAGCCTGTTCCCATCTCTTGCTATGCACACACAGGGTGTCTTCGGGGGGATATTCTCAGGCTAGCATCTTGTAGAATAATTTCCTTTTCCAAGGAAAGGCAATATTACAGCCAGAGAAATCAAAGACCATGGCCTTTGTCTCGACTTTTCTTCTTGGTTCTTTTACTAGTTTGTTTGGCCAGGTTGCTCATGTTTCTTATTTTCCCTGCCTGCAAAACACTAATGCAATCAACTGACTTCACCAAGGTCCAGTGTCAAGCTGATGTGTTGCACTCTCTTCTAGGAATCCCTCTGCTGATGATATACCTTGTTGTGTTCTCCAGCCTAATGTTTAGTTTGTTACTCCTGTGTCTCATGTTTCCCTCTAGAGTAATAGATACCCTTTTTTGGACTTGCTGTTAAGTTTAAGTATTGCTTATCCTGCCATAATCTAAAACCAGTTCCTTATAAATCAATATCTCCGTGCTATTATTATTCTTACACCTCTTTGAATGTTTTTTCCACTACCTTGTCTTTTGCCAATAAAATGCTGCAAAGGAAACACCATGTTTCAGGTGGCCCCCTGCCAAAGCTGTATGCCCAGTATCACTGCCCTGTGCAATCACAGGGACATTAAAAAGCCATTGAATGGAGGATAGACATCTGATGCAAATTAGGGGATTACTGCAAACTTTGGTGGGCCTTGGAAGCTGTATTACTGAAGCAGCATGTGGAATGAAACAGGCCAAGTAATCATACCTCATATTTTACAATAGTGTCAGTTCTGTGCCAGTGATGCTATTCCATATTTATAACTTTATATTGGCATAAGGCAATTCACATTCAAGCTAATGGGAGTTTTCCAGGAGTGTTGATTCATTTCTCATCAAGAACCTGAATATAGCCCTTTTTGCACATCTTTAAAGCAGAAATAGAGGTTAGAGGAGAGTCTACTTGGTATTTTATGAAGTGGTGCATAATGATTCATCAAACGGACAGACCTTCATAGAAGTCTGATTTTCTAGGAGAGCTGACCTATACTCCCTCTCAAAAACAAACATCTTCAGGGAGTGGCAAGTTACCCATCTCAATTTAGTCAACACAATCAGCATTCAGTGGGCCTTGCTCTGAAATCTTGATCTACATCTGTCCACGGTTGTCTCACGTGTGCAATGTGGACAATGGGTACCTTTCTGTGAGCAGATTTGATTTTATTCAAGTCCAGTATATTTGAACAAGCATTGCTTGCTCTCTATGCAAATTCAAAAACTGCCAAATCATCAAAAGACCTGAGTATGAATTTACCTCTCTGACAATTATTCTTTGTCACATTATTTTGGTTTACAGGGAATTCATCACAGGGGAGAAGAGAAAAATAAAGCCTCTTGACAGTTACAAGGAATTAACTGTGCTTACAATAATATATTTTCCCAGGGAAGGCTGGAGGGCTGAGCTTGACAGTGCTGAAGCTGTGCCATATACAGTGATGTCCTGTGACCATCACTGCCTGGGTTTAGCCTTTACAGAGGGAAGATTTGTTGGTTTGTGTTACAGACTAGCATGAATTGTGCAAGGCTCATAGTCCTAGCTCCCAGGAGAGGCTGAAATTCTCCTGTTTCTGGTCATGCCACCAGTGCCCACAGCATCACTTGTTCTTATGATATCAGCTGTCAGGCAGAAGAGTTTGTGTTGTGCCTATGATGTATTTAGGGAACTGAATCACAAAGGCCAGGTGCCCATGGAAGCCTGTGGTCAAGAAGAGAATTGGACATGGGGCTAATTGAGTATCTCTGACCAGGGTAATGTCTGCAATTACAAGAGCATTCCTCATCTCACATGGACAAGGGCTTCTTCTTGTGTTTCATGCTCCTGACAAGAAAAGGATAAAAAGAGATTTTTCAATGTGTCACTAAAGAGAATCCCCTTTTTCATCCAAATGAATTATGCTGTCTCTAAGGCGCCAGATTAATCTGTCTATGATATCCCTTGTGTATTGTTTCTAGACAAACACATATCTGTGTTTCTTCTTTCATGATCAACTGGAACAAATGAGAACTAACTCGCATGGTAGTCTTTTGCTACTGCCCACTGCTGTGAAAAAAACTCTACAGGAATTATTCAGCCCTGCTGAAGGAGAGAGGTATAAATAAATTGCTCGCCAAGCAAGGAAAGTTTTGCTGGGAGCTGGGGAAAAGTTTCACCCTCGAGTTGCCTCGTGAGAAGCTTCTGAAGGAGATGCTTTAAGCAACAGAGATGATATTTTGATGCTGTGCCTCATCTTCTCTTGAGTCTCCTCTGGCTTCTTCTGAGCCTCTTGAAAGGGGATTAGCCTCCTATGCCATAAAGCAGCCTAAGTCCAGCCCAAATGTTTACATGAGATAAACATTTGCAATGATCCCCATTTGTTTTTTAAGAAGATGTGTATAAGATGACAATATTTATGTTAAGGTTGATGACAAATATGGTTTGGCTCAGTTGTAGCTCCTTTTTTGGCTTGCTGTCATCATAAGAACCTTGTGAACTATGGATTATTGCGTTATAGTTATAGACAGCAGGAAAGGCAGATGAGGTAGGAAGTCTGAGATACACATGAATTAGGATTAAATGGAGCAAACATTCTCAATCAGATCTAGTCACTGCTAAAACAAAGAAGATAGAAAGAGACAGAATCAAAATTAGCGAGATAACAGATTGCATTTCTTGTTTGGAAGAAGTCCTGCTTTATGAAATGCTGGTGAATTTAATGTTTAATTCTACCCTTATTTGTCTTGCACGTTGTAAAGCACACTTGCAGTCATCACCTTCTAGCTGTATCAGGGCAGGGAGTTTTCATTTTTCTTAAGAGTGCTTTATGGTTTATAGCTTAGAGCCTTGGCAGAAGTCCATCTACAGTAATATATGATTCACATCGTTGTTAGGCTGGGGACTGCAATTGTTGCTGTTCTGTCTATATTCTGCTGTGTTTGTGGAAGGATCAGGATCAGAGCTGTGAGATTTTTTCTCATGATCCCTAAATCCAGAAGTGTATTTGCACCGTTTTTATCCCTAGAAAGTTATCCACTGCTTACAACTCACTTTCCCAGGAAAGTCAGACAAGACATACTGGAAAGCAGGCTTGTTTTCTGTGTGCTAGTATAGAAGTTAGACCAGACAGTAACTCTAGTTATGTCCCCAAAAAGTCACCACACAACAACAGCAACTACCCCCGAAAACCCAAAAGAAATTAAAGAATTGCCAAAAATAACCCAATCTCTTTGGAGGCTTTGCAAGATCAGGGAGTTTCAGGTAAAAATAGTATGTTCTTTGCATAACTGCTCAACCTTGGATGTGTTGACTTCATGTATAACCTGTGTTCATCTTGTCATTTAGTCTAAAGAGTGTTTCAGTGGCACCTTGGTGGAGTTTCTCAAAATATTGGTACTGGCAGATATAAGATGGTCTGCTTCAGCTGAAGGGAAGCTTCAGCTTCTGGGAGAAGCTTTGCCATTGGTTTCATGACCAGCAGAACTGGCAAATTACGGCTGCAGGAAAGCTGTATAGATATGCTGAAAGCAGAAAGTTCTTTATACTGTATCACTGTAAATACAGTATGAGTGTGAAACCCCACCACCTATATGCACACATTTTCCAACACTTTCAGCAAAATCCGGAGATTTTCAGGTCTTTATCCTGAATGATAAGCAAATGCATCTTATAAAGATACACTCAACATCCCTATAAATAACAATTTATCTTTTTGCCTTTGCAAGTCATCATCAGAAGGTGATACTTCTTCATTTCCACATTCCTATCCTTCATCTACCCACACAGCCATAACAGCATGCATGTAAAAATGCATAAACATTTCAGCCTTGCAATTTAAATGTCAAGTCTTCAATCTTATTCCAGTAGATTTAGACCTTATTTTGCATACAGTCTGACTGACTTCTTACAAATCTAGTTTTCTTAAAAATGACAGAAGATGCATCTATGGCCATTTCTGTTACTCCAGCCTTGCAGAACAAAAACGTAATGCAGTGTACTGTGCTGAGGGATAGGTCACGGGCAATCCCTTAGGAATTTTAAATAGTTATATTGTCTTTGTGGAGCTGATTTGACTCCCCTTCACTTCACTGGAGTTTAGCAACGTCTCAGTTCTGCTGGGATTTAACTTCTCTGTGATATAACCAGATGTCTCTGCATGGAGAGAGGATGTTGCAAAGGTGTGTCCTTATTGCCCATCTGTTTCAGTGCCCTGAAAAACAGAAAAGACAACAAAGAAATATATAGGTGTATATATATGTAATCCATTTCACAGCTATCTGGTTGGCTAGATTTATTTTTTTTTCTCCCATCCAATATAGTTTCCTCAGGTATATATTGAGAGAAGCTGTTTGTAATCACACTGAGTGATGATCCAGGGGGGTGTTGCATACTGCTGAAGACAGATCCAGAGCACACAGTGCACAAGGCTGCACTGAAGAAATTACAGACAGAGACTGCTCCTCTCTTTTTAGCACAAACTAGGATTTAGGACCTCACTTTCAAAGATTTAGGTCTTCCATAGAGTCATCTAGATTCTACATTTGGGCACAAGAATTACTGATTCTCAGTGATTTTCTAAATTAAAAATTACAATTAAAACCCAACAGCACTAACAACAGTACAATTCATTTTCTCAGACCTTTTCCATTTGGAAGTAATAGCAAATACAATTGTTTGAGAAAATAAGCTTCTGTAACTCGTTAGCTTTTGAAGAATTTCCTGCCAAATAGTAATAATAAATGTACATGTGTACATTGAGAGGTCCCTCTTGGGTCAGGTTTGTGTTTTTTTCATTATTAGAAAAAATTTTATAGCTATATGAAATAATACAATACATCCAGTCCTAAAAAAATAATGAGTGCCTTTTTATTCCATTGCTCATAGAAAGTAGGAGGGAACTTGCCACTACCCTCTGTTTCCAGAAAGAGGACACAAATATAACCCAATATTTCCATTGAAGGATAGTGGATATTTTTACCATTTCTGTCCACATCCTTCAAGGCATCTTGTATAACCCATAGTGATCAGGGACAGGAATGTACTTTCCACCTTGACAGGGCTTTACTGTGTTAAGGCAGAGCTTGGAAACTGCTTTGAAATCCTTACAGTGGAGGTGCTAAAAAGATGCAGGAAACTGCTATGGTATGATGATGCACCAACTTTGCTGCAGTGTGAGCCTCTCTATTACTACAAAAGCCTTTGGAGGTCAAAAGCTGCCCTATATTGACTATTTCTACCTGCTTTTTAATGAAGAAATGCTGACACTATTTGAATAATTCATTTATATTAAAATACAAATTATTGAAGCACATCAACCACTAAAGACACCTCTTTGGGGAAGACATTCTGCATTTCCCTGGCCAAGGGGTACTGCCTGTAAGGCAGAGCTGGAAGGGCTCCCCATGATCTCCCAACACAGAATTGAAGTCTTGAATGCTCCCTGACCATGAATTGAGTCCCTGAATGCACAGTGATGGAATATTCATTTTGTCCATTCTTAAAAAAAATATAAATAAATAAAAAACCCAAACCACTTACAATTTAAAGTACAAGAATAGCTCCATTCATTCAGCATGTGAGACAAGCCTCTGTCATCAGCACCGTATCTGCAGTTCTTAATAAGAAGTGAACAAAGCCGATATATTGCCAGGCATTAAAAAAAAAAAAAAAAAGAAAAAAAAAAGATATCCAGAGAGAGAAATTACCTTTTTGTTATAAAGTGATGTGGGTTGATTATAAGCATACGTATTATTTCTCTTTGTTCCTCGCTTCATTGTGCAGTCCAGGAGAATAAGGAAGCCGTGTGCACCCGCTGTATGGCTGGGTGATATTAGGGTTTCAACATTCGGAACAGCAGATACTTAGGGTAAAACTTTCCCCTGATTTGAGCTGAACTATTCATCACAGACGTAGCTGTCATTAATCTTACATGCAGAGCCAGGCTTCTCATATTTCAAAATCTTTGGAGAGGCAGCTTTTTAATCTATATTTGGTTCTTCTTTTTTTTTTTTTTCTTCCCCCCTCTGAGATTGATTTCTCTTTGCATATAATGCTGTGGTGGTTTGAATTTAAACGGAACTCTGAAATAAAGTAGTTGAATATGAAACCTTAGCAAAGAAAAAGGAAACTTACCTTGAATTTTTTTTTATTGTTTTTTATATTTTTTGAGGTAAAATCTTCAGTGGCAGCACCACTGACTGACAAAATTTATGTGTATTTTAACTTCTGTTTCAAGCAATGGATTAGCTTAATCACAAGAGGGCATATACTCCTGGATGGGACCATAAATTCAATTAATCTCAGTAGTAATTCTCAAAGCAATTAATTCTAATATAATGCAGCACCTCAACGTATCTAAATTACAGCAGCTGAAGCTGGTTAAAGACGAGAGCAGATGTAGAAGCTGCCCAACAGCTCCTGGTGGCCAGCTTGTGACCTCCTTCCACTGACTGCTACACCAGCTCAGGTAAAAGGCTGATCTGCTGGCGCTGCTCCTGTGAGCCTGGACAGAAAGATGAAGGAAANATAACTGAAGTTATGAGATAAGCATGGATTTGTTTGGTATTTGAAACATCTGTGATCACTTTTCTAAATGTGATAGAACCTTTTTTTTTTTTTTNAAGGACAAGGAGAGGAAAATGTCAGGGAGAACAGGAAAAAAGGCAGAATGGCTCTGAGGGCAGCAAGTGGCACCAGTAAGGTCTAAGTTTATTCTCTAAAATATATGAACTTTGGCAGCTGCAGGTTATGAAGCACTTCTATCAAAAGTTTTTGGTGACCAAGAGCTAAATTTTAAGTGGTTTGCATATTGCCCTGGGCTCTTGAGATAATAATATAGCTGTCTTTTCCTGATTTTCTAGGTCATCTATACAGCTCATATTTTAAACCCTTCTCTCTGCTAATACTCTGAAAGGATGCTATTGGAATCCCAAATTCCTTGCCATTTTACACAGTGAAATCTAGACACGTAACATTAGAAATTCAGCAAAGTGTGTCTCTATGGGAACTGTTTCTCCTGCTAGACAGCATTGGGAATGAACTGGGAACTGGCTGTTTAGACTCTTGTGTGTATGTGTGTGCTTATGTCTGCAAGGCACACATGTACATAAATGTTCAACTGCAGACAACTAAATTTTACCATTAAGGGTTTGCAGTTCTTTGCTTCACCATTTCTTCTTATTTTGCTTCATTTAGCACAGATTATCTCTGTAAGTCTGACAACTAGTCAATTACTGAATTCCTTTTCAAAGGAAGGAAAAGAAAGATTACAAAATTCATCAAACTAGCATAAATCATCATATCTTCCCCACCTGAGGATCTGACCCTCTAACGGTAGTTTCTTTCTTCTCTAGAAAGGTAATTATTCTATTAAAATTAATAGTAAAATGAATACTGCTGTGACAGAATTACATGGGATAAGCATGAAATACTGTGATCTGTTCTGCTAGGAATTAGTAATTATAGTGTGCCCAGTGAAATTTGCATAATTTCCTCTCCTTTCCTGCTCTCCACCTTGGTTTAACTGCTAAAGCTCTCTCCAGGTGTGGAGCTGGAGATTGATAGTGATTTACACAAAGACAAGGTGTTTGAAGAACACAATACCTCTGAGTTTTAAGATAACTGAAGTTATGAGATAAGCATGGATTTGTTTGGTATTTGAAACATCTGTGATCACTTTTCTAAATGTGATAGAACCTTTTTTTTTTTTTTTTTTT
>VYZU01005269.1:49584-60034 GCA_013401355.1 Ceyx cyanopectus
CCAAGGGGGAAAAAAAAAAAAAAAGGTGGATTTTATTGATTTTAACACATAATGTGATTATGTATTATTTAATTTATGTAGATTCAATGGAGGAATTTTCCTTATTTATTTATTTATAGGAATCTTCTTTGGAAGATTTGACTGGAAACAACAAGAGACTAATACTACACAATTTATACCCAAGCAGTACACCAGAATTTAATTTCATAACTGATAACTCTCCAATATATTATGCATGCTTTGTTATGCCTTATAAATGCATTGCAGTTCTATAATTTATTCATTTTCAGTGTTCTTTCATAGAGTGCTTTGCTGCTAAGCTGTGTTTCTGGCACCTCATTCAGTCAAAATTTCATAATAGACTTTCACCCTTCAGAGCCCATCTTGCAGCTTTTTCCCTTCCACCTCGCTAAGCCCAGCCCCCTGCAGCAGGGGATTCAAACACCAACTTCTACAGATGCCAGATTTGTTCTGAAGTCTGAAAAAACTAAGGAGATGTGGGGGGTTTTTTTCCACATTTCTTCAGGAACTGTAGGCTCAGATGCAGTTCATTGGTTTCTAATGGAAAACCAGGCAATAATTGTTCTTATTGGATTCTCACTTCCAGCATCACAAGGGACAAAGTCACAGCAACTATATCTTCAGCTCAACAGTCACTCCCCAGCAATGCTGGTTGTATGATCAAACATCTCCACAGCAGCATCAGGACCACAGTTCATTTTATATATATCCGATAAATGAATATTTATTTNACCCACAAACTTCAGTGTACTTCCCTTAGCCTTGTCTCACAGCCTGGCTCTTTTTTTTTCTCTCTACATTTCAACTCACTCATTTACTTTATTAATGAATTATTATTAATGAAAAATTAATGTTGCATGGAGACATTTATCTTCTTTGATGACACACCAGTCCTCAACCCTGGTCTGAGACATGTGTGTGAATATTTATAAGCAGCTTCATATTGTCTTTCCAAAAATGTATAATTATGCTTCAGTTCATTGGCATTTCATTAAATATATAACAATAAGATTAAGCTTTCACTAGGCTTTCTAGAAGCAGTTCAAATAAGATGTAAATATCACTGATACACTGCACAAATATTTTATCAGCCTACTCTCAGCTTTGTTCTGCAGTGAGGGATGGAATCAGTTCCCAATTTCCATAATAGCAGCAATGGGTCTCCTGAACCTACAAAAGATCAATTTTCCCCATATAGGTTAGATGGGGATCCTTGGTCACCTGCAATCATTGCAGCTCCCTGCATGTAAGAATTTAATGTTTTCATTAGTCTCATTAGCACTCATTAGTGTCAGCAGGTTGCTCTCAAATGACCTGCTGTCTTTGCAGTGAGGTTATGTCAAACACCAAGAAACACACATAAATAAGTGGGCAACCTGAAGCTTGCCTTAGATGTATGTTGCTGTGCATCAATACAAGAATTTCTCACCAAAAAGAAATGTAAGGCTGTGTTCTAGCACTGTGGAATGTCATAGAATACACTATGCACTTCTGAGGAGACAAGTTTATCATACAGTTTATTTTATCATTTCATGTCCTTTCTCTCTGCCACAGATATCTGCAAAAACCTGTTTTGTTGCTTGCTCTGCCTTTCCTTGTAGAAATCAGGTTTCCAGATAGATAAGTCAGATAGATGGTCAGTTATAATATCAACTGTGATCCATAACTGTCAGAGAAAAATTGTCTAGGATTGGTTGTGTCTGAGCTCAGTGGAATGGAGAATAATTTAAAAAAGCCAACACCACCTTTTGAGAACAGTGTTAGCAACTGAGAACTCTAGACCTTTGACAAGATCTCCTAAGTTGAACTGTAGGACCCAAGAAAAAAAAAAGATTTCTTTGTACTTAGTGCCACTGAGATCTGCCCAGCTTGGAAGGTAATCTCAGAGCTTACACTTTTCTAAAACTCTGGATGGTTTTATCTGAGTACCTAGCTGTTTACCTCTGTACAGCTCTATACACATTACATGTACTCAGAGGACTTGAGTACTGTCATTTTTAATGCATGCATGGAAGTGAAGATGCAGGTTCACTCACCATGAAGGTGCCACCCATGAGAAATCATGCTCCCACTTTGGTCATGCCATATGTCCCTCAGCCATATGTTGAAGCAACATCTATTTCAAAAGGTGCAAGGAGAGGCATGTAAAAAAATGACAAAGCTGCAGCATTTGAGACCCTCCCAAGGTTGAACAGGATCGAGGGCTAGAAATTCCTTTGCAAGATCTAAGTTATTTTGAATGAAATCTTCTCTTTAAAGAGACTGTCTCTACTCATCTGAAAGGCAGGCATGTGCTTAAAAACCTTCTTCTAGAACACAAGCTTAATATAATTTTAAAGTTAGCAATTATTATTGTAATACCTAGAAAACCCAGGCTCAGTCCAAGACACCATTCCTCTACTTGTACAAATGCAGGGAAAAGGTAGGTTTCAAATTACTGCAATACAGTATAACAGGTCAGTTAAGACAGAAGGGAACATGCATAGAAACAAGGCAAAAAAAACCCTCATCCTCAAGTAAATAAAATTACAAATGGCAAATGGATATAACAAGAAGATTATTTAACTGTAGTAATAGAGGAAGTCAGGAGAAGAGCCTCAGGAATTTCTGATTCTCAAGCTGTTATCCAGCACCATCTCTATTAGTCATGTTGTTATGAGGGAAGTGTACATCATGCTTATGTCATTTTTTCCAATTTACCTGACAGTGTGCCAACTGTTAGAAAATGGCAATGGAAGTGCTGCTTCACTAGTGAGTCCTTATGCTGTTAAATTAGAACCCTTTTTGCTGGTTTATGCAGATCTTAAATGGAAATTGTTCGTGGGTTCTTTGTGTCTAATCTGCCCTTTCAGATTTTATGGGGATATTTTAGTGTAGCACACGGGATTGTTAAGACATGTATTACACTCTTAAAACTATCCTGCTCTGGCTGCTGAATATATTGCAATGAAAAACCAAGAATTCTAGATGGAAAAAAAAAAATAAAAACCTTCAATTCTGTCTGTTTCTGCCATATTTGTTCAAAACCTGGTGAACATTGCAAAGATCAGAAAATTCCCAGAGGAATTAAAAAAAAAAAACATGATCTCTTTTTAATGTTTACTACAATTTAAAAAAAAATAAGTAAATTAACTCAGCAAGACTGGATCTGAGGCAATTAGGAGATATGAGACATCACTTGCCAGACTGATTGCACTCTGCTTGTATTTTAAACTGGAGAAGAAATGTCAGTCTTCCCAGAGTTATGAAAGGTCTGTTATCAAAGTCTGCACAGTATTACACTGTGTGAGCATTAGATTGATGCTTCTAAAATTGAATAAGATTGAATTAAAGCAGATAGTTTGATGGACTCCCTGTAGGAAACATCCTGTCTTTCTCCTAGACAGCATTATTCAACCTGAAATCTTTTGTTTTGGATTTGTATTCTTTAACTTATCAGACTGTTGCTTTACAACTCCCTGAGTAAATGGTATCTCAGTCTTATTATGAAATAAATAACCCTTCATATGATACTTTCTTTTACTCTGGTTTTCTCATCCACCTAGAAAAGTCCAGTCCCACCCTCATAATACATTTTGCATCCCATGACATCCCAATAAAATAGGAGAACCTATATCTCATTTAATTCTCTGAGATTTGTTTTTATAAGGAATAGGTGAGCACAAGGTTACAGAATCTCCTATTTTCGTTTATATCAGGGTGTGGTGGTTTGACCTTGGCTGGACTCCAGGTGCCTACTGAGCCATTCTATCACTTCCCCTCCCTCCTCTCAGCTGGACCAGGGGGAAGAAAAATAAGATGAAACTTGTGGGCTAAGACAAAAGCAATTTAATGAAGAAGCAAAGCAAGACTGCTCACGGAAGCAAAAGAAAACAAAGTTTGAAACTCTGCTTCCAACCAGCAGGTGATGTCTGGCCTTTTTCAGGAAGCAGGGCTCCAAACACAGAGTGGCTGCTCCAGAGGACAAGCTGATCCACTCCCCCCGCCCCTTTTCTAGCTCTTATAGTTCAGCTAATGTCATATGGTATGGAATATCACTTTGGGCCAGCTGTCCCAGTCATGTCCCCTCCAAAGATCTTGTCCAGCCCATCCTACGTAGGGAGGAATGTTGGAAATGAGCCTTGGTGCCGTGAGCCCTGCCCAGCAGCCCCCACAGCACAGGGTGTGACCAACACCTTTCCAGCTCTCAGTGCAAAGTACAGCACTGAGAGGGTTGCTCTGCCAAAAATTAACTCCAGCTCAGTCAGACCCAATGCACAGGGTTTAGAAAATACAAAAACAAACAACAACAAAAAAAACCAACACAAAAATGGCCTGAAAGATTTTACCTGCCTCTTTGCTTTTGCCATTGCTAAATCTCCATCAGTGCAAGAGTCTCTCACAGGGAGTTTGAACTTTCCTTTAATCTAATCCACTTAGAAAATGACTCGCAATTTATTGAATAAAGTGGAGAAAATTGATATCTTTTCATTAAGCTGACAAAGTCTTTTTCACTGCTGGCATCTGTGAAATGTGTTCTCTATTTAAATTTTATTTATATCAATCTTCTCTGGTGGGAACTAGATTAAAATGGAATGCTTTATACTTACAGTAGAAACTTTCCCATCCTGCAACGAGTGTCGTTCTGGTTTTGAAAACGAACTCAGTTTCTTATTCCTTGGAGTGACACGATACATGTGATGAGGAAAGAAGCACAATTTAATATCTCTATTCCTTTGTATTCTATTTCTATATAAACAAAATGTGTATGCTTTATCACAGGCAAAAAAAGATCGCTGCTGTGGTTTTATAATGGCAAATGCAGAATCAGCCTTGGAACATTTTAATACAGAGCGTGTTCCCTCTAAACTGTTGAAAAATGCATGATGTTACTTTACTCTGTTTTCATATTTCAGGCTCTTCTATAAAGATGAATTAAAGTTATATATTACTCTGTGAGTACTGTCACAGCATTACATTGTTAAATATGTCTTTATCATTATTGTCATCTATAGTTCATCATATTGTTAAAGAAATTTCCTAAAAACAAATGCAGAAGAGTTAAAGGAGGATTCTTTCTGCAAAACTAGTCTACACTCTGGAGTAGTAAACATGATGCAAGCTAGTGCTTGCCAGTCTCTGGCCTTTGTGTGCAGATTTTCCCCCAGGTCACCCTCTGCCTATGTCCTATTAATCAGTGGGCAGCAGGCAGTTCACTGCATTGAAAAACTGAGTAGCTTCAGTTTAACACAAAAACTCCGAGAATGGGAAATATGAAACATATTAATCTAAGGAGTTTTAGCAACGAAGGAAATTTTCATCAAATGGATTTTCTATATTTTTTCTCCCCAGTATTTCTTGATTCAAGAGGCAGGTGATGGAATTGCTTTGATCTCAGTTTCAATGTAGATATTTGAAGGTGTTCAGTGCATCTTTTACTGTCCTGTAGTAGAATAACTTGTTACTGAAATTCAAGGGGAAAATGTCCCTTCCAGCTCTCTTCATGCATCAGAACTTAGTGCTCCAGGTGATGCACAAGAACAAGTCAAAAAGAGGTCACTACCCTCATGCAACCTACAAATGCTCTTATGAAATTTGCAGGGTGAAGCCCACTGAATTCAGTTTAATCTGGAAGTTCCCTGCAGCCACCTAAGGCTTTGGCTATTATGTTTGGAAACAAATGTATTTTGAAATGCATCAGAATTGTGCAAACACTAGCAAATATAAACTATTCTCCTGCTTTTTTCCTTATGTTCAATCTGATCCCCAGATCTCTTATCTTTAGTTTATTTCTCTTTTTGGTACACATGATTAGCAAATGTCATTTCAACCAAATCCTTTTTTGTCTGTTAATCCATGCAGACTATACACATCAAAAGTTAAATATTTTGATTTATTTTTTTTGCTGTAGCTTTGCAAGCAAAGATTAAAACAAAAATTAAAATTGTCAATTGGACGGGAAAAGAAAAAAAATCTCAAGAATTTTCTGAAGAAAGATGCTTTTCTAGTCAGCTTTATTAGGTATATACTTTCATATTCCTATAAAAGAGGCACTTTCTTGAAAAGAACTCAAAAAAAAAAAAGCAAAACCTTATTTACACTAGCAGGAGCTGGGGAACAAAGAAAAATGGAAAAGAAAAAAAAAAAAAGAAAAGAAATGAAACCCAAAAACAAAACCACAACAAATCACAAACAAAGCAGGAGTATTCAAGGCTCTTTTATATCCTATCCTTTTTCTTTCCTCATGGCTGAGGGTATCTGTCTCAGTCAAATCAGCCTTGCATGAAAAATCTCCATGCTTCATGTATTCCCCAGACAGTGAGAAGAACACAATGAAAACCACTCCAAAATGTTATAGGCATCTAATTCAGTATGATGTGAGCGCTCACAGCCTGTGATGCCTGGTGACTAAAGGGAGTCTGTAATTCTCATCCAGAATTAGCAGTTCATGCCACCGAGAAGCTCAGGTTCCTCAGGATCTGGGAGATCCTGGATGCAAACCACCCCAAGGGAAAGCATCTTAACATCCCAAATTGTTAAATTTTCCCTCTCACATGACTGCTTCAGCACATCTTAGAGTGACATAACCACCTAAACGTAGAGAAGCTGAACTATATTCCCCATGGAAGCTCTTCCCCCCCTTCCCCATACAGACATACCTAATCTCATACACAGCAAACTGTGGTTCATTTAAAAGCTTTTCCTGCCCCTTTGAACAGAACTGGAGGTGTAAAACTTTGAAACCAACTAGACCTCAAAGGATCATCACTGCCCAAGAAAGACAACTGGTCCTAAAGATTAAAAGGCTCTTAATAGAAGAGAAAACCCATAAACACTGGACTCAAAGGAAATAATTTTCTTTGGGCTTTAGATACCCCTGCCACAGCATGGTGCTGAGGACTAGGCAGACCACAGAGAGCTTTGTAGTGCTTTAGAATTACAAAGGATTTTGCCCACTTACATATTAGAGATAAATAGGAGCTTTTCATCTTCAAATGGCCTTAGTTTCCCTCTTTCTAAAAGGAGCTTTGTCTCCAGTCCAGCTCTACTGATTAAGGACAGGTAAGGGAACTCCCTGGCAGACCCTTGGGTGGATTACCTTGTGGTTGTAACTGCACTGTGATCACAAATGCATATGTCTGCTAAAATATGCACATTATATGAATCAGTTGTTATTGAGTTTCAGCACTGAGTTTGCATTTCATTATTTTCCAAGGTCAATACCTGAGTACCTGGCCTGTATTTAACAGCATCCATAAGTAGTTAGATGTTTTTAATTGCTATGAACAGCACTGCTTCTCCATGCTGCCTCTCAGTCTGCATTCATCTCACACCTCTGTTTTACATTGTAAACTCCCTAGGCCAGGGCATTCAGTTTTGTGGGGTTTAGCACCATAGGATCCTTCTCTACAGTTATTTAATGCTACAGCACTGCTACTAGTAAATAATTATGATCCTCACTTTGGCTTCCATGTCACAGGATGCTTCTCACATATTCTGAGGATGCTCTCCTCTGATGATTGCTGTGAAGGCCAGTATTTAGCAGGATATGGTTTTTCAGTTTGCCCACTGCATAATCTATTATTAGAGCACAGATTCAACTCTCGTGTGCCTTTTCATGCATAGCAAAGAGAGATGTCTCTTTTTTTCCACTGTTAGCAGCATTAATGATACCCTTCTGAAAATGTGTGAATAGCATCATTAAACTGAATTGCAAGCACAGGTGTATAGGGCTTTGTGTGTGTGTGTTGTACATATGGAGAAATTATATATTACCTGAAAAAAAAAAATGAGGTATGAGCAGTGAGAAGAAATAGAAAAGACAACATAGAGAGTGAAATTATAATTTTGTAGGGCTCTTCCAACTGAACTTTCTATTATATTCTACTCTATTCTAAGCTTAGCTCGCTTGCTTCAGTTTATTCCACTCTTCTTTCAGACCAAAGGAGCTTTCAAACACAAAGTATTTCTCCCTGTGTTTCAAGTAAACTCAGTGGGTGAAAACCATATTCCTGTTGGGGCAGTTATGTTTGAGAGACACCAACTTGGACTCCCAAATTGCTGTAGCTTTCCATTAGGGTTAGTTACATGACCCAGAAATATTGCTTCTCATTCTGGTTTATTTTGCACTAAAGTGGGCTATACTTGGATGCAGTCTAGCATGGCTCACCAGGTATCTTGACCAGATCCCATACAGATCAACCATGTACC
Source organism: Ceyx cyanopectus (assembly GCA_013401355.1). Taxonomy (NCBI): domain Eukaryota; kingdom Metazoa; phylum Chordata; class Aves; order Coraciiformes; family Alcedinidae; genus Ceyx; species Ceyx cyanopectus. Next base: position 57,796 of record VYZU01005269.1, read on the forward strand.
TCAACAAGTGGCAGGGGCTGGTTTGTCCATCTTATCTGAGGAACAAAGATCAGCTTTCCAAGGGAAGCCTTTGCTAGTAAATTAGGATTGGAGCAATAAAATAAGTTGTTTGGGTGGGACAAGAGTAAGTCTGGTGGGATAGTATGATGTGTATAGCTCTGTGTAGACAATGCTGGTGATATATAACTTTGAAGCTGTGGTCACCCAGCACATACCTTTCCTAACCCAAAAACAAGAATGCAGTTAAAGTGTTACTGAAAATGCCACACACCTTCTTTTGTCCCTTGATGAGTCTTTTTTTTCCACAGTGTCCTGCTCTCTGTCATGCAGAGCCTCCTCATGCACCACGAAATAATGGAATTGTGAGACACACTTTTTAGTCCAGGAGTGTCTGTGTGTTTGGGCATTTATTTTTCAGTGTGTGTTGGTCGTATGTTAGAGATTAGAGATGAAAGGACGTGTAGCTTCATCTATGTGTCTGTGAATTAAAGGGATGTGCATTAGAAGCAGCTGCAGTGTGTCTCTGGGTGTTTCTTCAGGTTTTTGTGAGCATAAACAAGTAAGTGATAAATAAATCAAGCTTTTTATTCTATACTCTGAAATGTCCTTAAATCAACACATGCACAACAGGGCATTTTCCAGAGTTGCATGGTGTGACAGAAAGTATCTGCTACTTCAGTGGTATTTTATGGGCTTGAAGCAGTTCTGTGGGGTGATATGAATGGGTTAAGCATCTCTATTTGTGTAAGTGTATGAGAAGCTTTGACAGTTGGGCTTCGTGAGTGCAACCAATAAAATCTTGCCAGGGAAAAGAAACCGCAGACAGAGTCACTCATGCACCAACTAGTCACAGTTTGCAAGGTTAGCTAAAGCTTATCAAAATCCCCAGACAAAAAATGTCATTAAGATACAGTTAAGGTTATATACAGATACCAATTCCCAGGCAAGAAACTTCATTAAGGTACAGTCAAGGTTGTAAACATATGTGCCAATTAAATTCAAACAACAAGATCCAAACACTGTCATTATTTACAACATTAAATATTTGGAAATTAAAATTTCCTGCTAGAGATAATATAGTTTCTACAAAACTCATAAACATGTTTCAACAAGTATTACCTTACCTTCTATTTCTAGTTGTGACACTCCCTGCAATGGGATGTTATGAAAGCTAAAAGACTACATAGGTTCAAAAACTTCTGCACAGTTTTGTACTGAAAACAAAACAGACACTATTCTGCAATATCCTGAGCCACAAGTCCTGGACACACAGAGATCATTCTAAGGAAAATCTCTTTTGCCTTACCTTGTTCTTATATGTGTCCATAAAGACCAGACTGGCCACTCATGAAGATGAGCTGTTCAGGTGGATGGTCCTTTGCTCTGAAGCAGTATTCCTGCCATCCCAGCATTCCCCACAGTCACAGCAAGACTAGACCTCATGTACAAGAAAGCTCTGGCAAGCCATGTGCTGATGGAGAGAGTACAGGATGCAAAATAAGTAATTCAATATTAAAACTTGCAACTAAATTTCAAATGAAAGGTTTAGAAGGGACACTCTGCCTTTTAAATGAAGTGTTAGACTCTTGAGATATTATTTAACTAGATTTTTCATTATTACCTAGTTGTGAACATTGTCTCTTCTCTTTTAGCTTCAATAGTGATTGGGAAATGGTGGTGTGAGATGGAACCCTGCCTAGAAGGAGAGGAATGTAAGACATTGCCTGATAATTCTGGATGGATGTGTGCGACTGGCAATAAAATCAAGACCACCAGAGTAAGTTGTCTTTCTGTCTATACCCAGAAGGTCTTAATAAGGGAGTCACAAATCATTGCTTACTCATTATCTTTTCCATCAACACATCTTCTGTAGAAGTCTTAAAGATCTCTTCATATTGGAAAATAACTTTTGAAACCTAACATTTGGGGGAAAAAAAAGGCAAATTTTCAATATATTTTTCCCTGTTTATTAAGAAGTCCTACATATTCATACCCAGCTAGTAATTCACAGGAACGTAACATTTAGTGTCATGATTTCCTAGCTTCTTTTCCCTATATCCTAACTATAGCATTTTTCATGTCCTCTAGGCTTTTTGTTGAAGGAGAGGAATGTACCCCAACTGATTCCCATGCCATCTGAATTCTTATCTTTCTTTTCATATGATTAGCTGAATAATAATATATATAGTAATTATAAATAGTAAATAACATATAAAATATAAAACATATATTTATATAT
>VYZU01005269.1:60102-71299 GCA_013401355.1 Ceyx cyanopectus
ATATATTAAATATATACATAATAATAAATAGTAATATATATATTCATCTATTATATGTAATAATAGATTAATTATTAGCATTGCAACCCTACTTTCTTGAATGGTGTCTTCTGGCATGGCTAATCTCAGCACCACATTAAACTAGGATAAGTACTAATTTAGGAGGTTTTCTGTGCAGAAGGCAGTAAATGACCCCTGTAAACACAATGTATATTCTCTCTCAGTCATCTCCCAGAACAAAGGAGGAAGCACAGAGAGAACTGTGATTCCTTGACTCAAGGTCTGCCTGCTGTGCCATTGGTGCAAACCACTCTATGCTCACAAATGATCTCTCCTGACTGGAAGATTGTGCCCTAATGCATGGGCCTTGCAGTGCACTTTGTAAACTAAATCAATAAACAAAACCCCAGGCTTACTACATTTTCTTTTCAGTGAGGCTACATTTTTCTCACTGAATCAGGGAATTAAAATGGAAGAAAGTGATATTAAAGAAGTAATGAGCAACAAGAAGTATGTTATACTTTTGTTAAATGACAATCACTCAGTATTTTGGCAGTATGTGTGTCTGCAAATTATATAATTTAGGAATTGCATTTGCCTTTTTCCTGTGAAATTGTCCTGCTCTTAACTCCCCCAATCCTCATCATGTAAACTAGTTTTAGGCGATAGGCTACATCTAGGAGTGATTGCTAGAAATTTAGCAGCTTCATTAATATGCAGATATATTGTCCAATCTATTCAGTATGCATTATTGTATTTCATTTAAATTAAATACTTACAGAGTGAGTGCTCATAGCTGAAAAAAATATTTCTTCATTTACCCACAGGAGTTATTTTAATTAGCTAGTGAGGAGAGTACCTTATGGTGCTGCTTCCAGTAGAATTTTGCTTTGTTGCTTTAAAATATCATTACAGAACTCAATTGACAAAGGCAACTTGACATGATGGCTTAGCAACTGTCTCTTACATTTTCTAAGCAAAAATTCTGCTGCATCGTCCCTGAAACTTTGCTTGAGTCCATACTGCTGCATCAAGCCTAGCAACGTACTTAAAAAATAATAGAAGCAATCAAATCCTGAAACAGGCTTTGTTTTTTTTCTTTGTTTTGTCATTTCAGATGGCATCACAGAAAGAGATTACACTATAATCTGTACTGACCCCAATCCAGGCTGCAAGATTGGGCCATGGGTGTCTGATTTATGTAGTTAAGGAAGTTAAGAAAGCAGAAGAAGCAAGACAAATCACTCAACATCCTAGATACCTCTACAGTGACGAGCCAAAAAGCTAGAGCAAGTCACCATAGGCTGTAAACTGCAAACTGCTTTAATGAAGGCTTTTCCTTACACTAAATACATTTACATTAGGCAGCTGCTGCCCTGACATGCACAGTATTTGCATTTATGACTCACAGGATTAAAACACCTATTAGTATACCTATTATATTCTTCAAGGCCCAAAGTTAATCACATATAAGCATGTGTGTATGTATCTATATATATGCATACACATGTCTGCATATATATACAAACAATATATGTAATCTCACAGTACAGTGTATTGCTTCATGGTTGGTTCTCAGCTGCGATTTGTACTGTTTAGTATCAGAAGAAGGTGAGCAACATATCCAATGAAGGCTTTGCCAGCACATCCTCCATTCCTTCCTTCTCATGCATTTGTTCCTGTGTTTAGGCCTTTAGCATAGCTCACTAATTAAGTTGTTAAGGCCAAAGATAGAAAGCTCACAGCCTCTGTAAATCGATTTGTTTTCTATTGACGATCAGAGCAGGTGACAAACACTGGAAAGAAATCACTTTGTAATTCAATTTTTGGAGCAGTTTCAACATGTTTTTAATACTTAGTCACTCCCTCCTTTTTTTAAAAAAAAAAAAAAAGAAAAAGAAAAAGAAAAAAGAACTTACATTTCAGTGCTTTCCTTAAAAACGTGGGGCTCTTGGAGCTGTACTAGGAGCTGTCTGGAGATCACAACACTACATTTCAGCTGAGCAACCCACACCAGAGGATCTGCAAGATGATGGTCTCAGCCTGGATGCCAGGAGATGGTGTCCATGAGGACAAGTGAATGCCTTTAAGAGCCAGAGCTGCTGAGAAACCATGAAAACATGCATCCCATGTTTCTCACTTCCCATCTGAGTGAGGGAGTTACTCACAAGTTCTTGACACTGGATTGGTGTCTACACATGACTTTCTGTACACCGCTTAGCAGGCCCTTGAGGAGCATGGTGCTCTTCCTTCCCCAGGGCTTTCTGCCTGGGCTCATGTGCATATTGTACTGCAAAATGCCCTTTAATGTAATCCACACTAATAACACCTGGCATTCGTGTACTAGCCCTCTAAATAATTCAACAAGCTGTTTTTCTGCTGATACTGTGGAGGATGAAAATTAAAGCGTGGAGCACTTGGGGACTGGCAGAGCAGCTCTGCTCAGAGCATCTCTCCAGTTTCATTGCCTGCGCCTTCCACTCCAGCCCACCCACCCCCATTTTCCAGAGGAACCCTTGAGTTACCATACATTTTGCCATCAGAGAAGCGCAGGAAGTTTTATGGTGCTCCAAGGGACCTGAGCATCACATTTCTTAGCAGCTACTGCTCATCTAATGCTGAAGCAGACAGCACCTGATATGGCCACAGCACCTTGGCACCATGGTCCGTTGTCATTTCCTGCTGCTACACCAACCACAGAAATTCTTGAGGCAGTGCACAAATGAGAAAAAGCTGTATCCATACCTGAGAGAAAAGCCAGCAGGGTCAGTTGTCAGTAGCAAACCAGGAGAGCAGATAATGGGAACTGGGGGAAGGAAAAGAATGGTAAATTAATCCAGAGTTTTATTTTCTTTTTTTAAGCTGTCCAGCTAGGTTAATATGTCAGATGATTTCTGAATTACATTTTTCTTTAGAGCAGAGAAGAAACCCCTCTATTTTTGTTATAACGGTCTCTGTAATTAAGAGGTCAGTCAAAGCAGTAGAGCACAAGATAGTAAATATCTCTTGCTGTAAGACTTACTGCTGCATTTCATCATATCACCTAGTGCTTAGTTAATAATTTGTAGCCATGATTTAACGCCTGGGCTTGCTCGTATTCTAGTTAATTTGAGTTTCATTGCTGACCTAGCTGGCTGGCAGAGTTGAACCCCTGATGCCATTCATCTGTATGTATCATTGTGGGAAAGAAACAAAAGCCTCTCCTCAAGAGAGTTATTTTTGCTTCTGGTCAGTCATTCTTATTTCAGCTTCCTAACAAAACCTCTCGACGGTGGTGTTTCCTCTTCAAGCCATTAGTACACTCACTTGGAGAAGTTGTGGTGTTGGTCATAAAGAGCCAAATTTTATGGTCTGTTGCAGGCTATACTATCCCACCTGAGGTGTGTAGATAAAGTCAGTCAGACTTTTCAGTTTATTATATAGCTAGCCATGCCTATCCTGACTTTCTGTATAACGGGGTTGGTGGGGGTCCAAATGACATGAAAAATGGATCCATATGCATATCCTTGTCCAGTAGAAGCTATTAGCATCACTCAGAGAAGGGGAGGGTGGAAGGCTGGGGTGAGCATGGTCCCCTGCCCAAAGCTGACCCAGCACCTCCTGCACCACCAGCCCAGGTGATCAATGCACATCTGGGATCTCTCAATGTACAGGCAGGAGCTCTCTTAGGGTCTGCCTCTCAAATGTGCTTAAAACACTGCGGTCCCAAAAGAAAAGAACCTCCCCAAACTATTGTGATTTAAACATGAGCAGGGCAAGCTGCCACAAAGCCTGGACCTTTCTTTCCTCTCATATTTTATATAATTGACTCTTTCATGCTTTCTTACTGCAGATCCACCCGAGGACCTAACAGAGAGCCGTCTGCACAGAGATAGTGAAAGCCCTGCTGATTTATGAGGACAAAGTATTGAAAGTTTAAAACCATCTCAGCATTTACAAGCCAAATGGATTTCTTATTTGCACTTTGACTGTTTACCAGATAACAACAGTGGCTTTACTGAGTGAAAGTATTGAATGGAAAGAATGCCCCTGATTTTGACAGCTGAAAATAAAAATGAAGAAAATGGTTCCTTTGGTAAAGTTTCTGAGATTGCGAAGTACAAACAACAGTATAAGTTTGGATCTACAATTTACTTTATACCAGTTAAAGTATATATATATAAATATATATATATAAATATATGATATTTTGAAATAAAAGCCTCACACTTCAAGAAATTGAATAGTACCACACTTTGCTGCAGCTGCTGTAATTTTTTTTTCTTCTTTTTTTGTAATGGTCTGGAAGATCCCAGCCTGTTTCAGAGAGAAATGTGGCACTGAGGAGGCAAAGCAAACCTGCTGCGGTACAAGGACGCCTAAGAGCTACATGAATCCTACCAATGTGGCATCCAGAGCTTCCTGTTCCCTTCGGCAGAATTTTGAGGGCATTTGTTGTTCCACTTTGTGTTCTGGAGGCTTTTCCCCTTGTGCAATACTAGCATGCTGGCTTTGCTTCATTAACCATACTTGATTGATATATAACAATAATAATTCTATCCTCTTCCAAGAAAATATTTTTAGAGCTGTTAGATATTCCATGAAGAAGAGATGGACAACTACTGAGTGAAGTACAGTATGTATTAAAAGTTTATTTGGCAGAGTTTGGTAGACTGTGAGCTCCCTTCTTATTAAAGATGTACTGTACGTACAGTGTCTTCAACCTTTGTATAGCTCATAGAGACTACAGTAAAAAACCCAGTAACCAACTCCAAAGCTTTGCGTTGTTGGCTCACTAATTCTTGGAAACAACAGCAAAGCTATTTCTCTCCAGACCAACACATGAGAGGGCTTTTACATATGGTTTGGGGTTTTTTATGATCCCATTTGTAATTGGTGAACAAGCATTTCAGCTTAAGCAACTGTCTCTGTGGACACCTCGAATGTTCAGGCACACCTGCACACAAGGGATTGACTATTCATTCTATGATTCTATGACTACCTGGCTGTGTGCACTTATCCCACAGCACACGCAGGAGGACAGCCTAAATTTAAGCTTCCCTCATTGCAAGCCAGGCTAATGCTCCACCACCTAGAAGCATACACATGGGCAATTCCATGGCACAGCAAACACACAACAGTTTGTGGTAAGCAAACTGTGTCCGAGGCCTGCTTTCATTTCAGGAATAGTTATTTTCAGTGTAATTTCAATATGTTTCTTACTAAAGTGAATTCATTTGAGATGAGATGCTCTTGAGCAAGGCTGCAGCCACAGAGACATTGACCTACTCACTGCAAGCTGCTTGAATTCACATTTCCAGCTAAGATGATGCTGTTTACCATGCAGCCTGGCCCTTGCATTGCTGAAAAAAAAGATCAAATCTGAGGGCTAAAACGTGCAAACCTAGTTCACATTCCCAGGCACTTTTGTGAGCAGTCCAATTAATTTCAGGGGGTTTATTCATGTGGAAAACTATCTTGCTGTCACATATAAGTCTGCAGAATCTACCCTACAGTATGCCCAGTGCCATCAAATCAAAGAGGAATAGGGAATTGGAAAGCTTGTTCCACCCAGTCCAGCTTCATTTCTTTAATATTTTCAATTTCCTTTTGCCTGCTTACCTGTCTCTCACAGGACCCCTTTGGCCATGATGATCACTTTTAATCCAATGCAGAGGAAGTGCTGCACTTTCCAAACTAGAGTTGGTCAAAATTCTCCCACTAACCTTCTTTCTCCTTAAGGGCAACTGCTTCAGTCCCTGATGCTTCAAGAGGCAGAAATTTGTCACTGTAATTACACCGTATATTAAAGCAGCTACATGATGTGTCACTCCATACTCCGTTCTGGCTTTCCGTGCTGGTCCTTGCCCAATGCTCACAGTGGATATGAATATGCTGTTTCCAAGTACTTTCATTATTTCCCCTTCAAAATGAGAGTGAAAAGTGTCCAAGGAAGATACTTATTTTTCTACTGTGCACAGAAATAGTAAAAACTAGGGTGAGCCTTACCATCAGTTTTAGGTCCTAGAACATGGAGACCAGCCTCACTGGTGACACAGCTGGACAGGCCATGTATTTTCTGGCCACAACCACCTGCCTATCCACAGAAGATATCTGGACCCTAGTCTATTTTTCAGATGTGCTCTGCCACAGCTGTGTGTCTCTACTGCCATCAACTCAATTTGGAGAGGACCACTGCCTGCCTAGTTACCCACAGATAGGCATTGGCCCAAAATGGGAGCATCAGGCCAGCTCCAGGTTCATCTGCCACTAGTAAGCAGAAACTCCTCCAAAATAAATCCTTAGCATGTCTTAATTTTACCTGAAGAGCACTTAAAAAAAAAAAAAAAAAAAAAAAAGACAGGCCACTCTAGATCTAGGAAGCCCTTGGTGCACTAGGAAAAAGACCCTGCCACCAGGAGATAAGTTGTTTAAAACCCAGGCTATGGTATCATCCCTTTACCAGCAGGAGCTGAGGAACACAAAGCTAAATAGCCACTCAAAATCATATTGGAGGGCTATGGAAAATTGATCAGAAAGTAAATTTTGGTTTCCTTATTCCCAGTGAAGTGATACTCTATGAGGTGACCCACTCACAGCAAACTAATCCATGGCCTCTAGTACCCTTTGCCAAAGCCCAAGCTATTACCATTGAGAGGCATTTACCCCAAAGCACCATATCTGACACTGCTCAGACTGTGAGTAGATATCAATGCTTATGCCTGTGTCTATGAAATATGCCTGTTGAGATTGGGAAATATTAGACTTGCTAAAATATAAGCAGGAAATGTTGTCATTACCACAGCAAAATTTCCTAGAGATGTTTATGAATTTTTCTTTGCCAGTAGGCAGCCTCAAATATCACCACACCAAATTCAGAAAATATCTGCGTCTCTTTGAAGTTGCTGCAAAATCTGCTCACAAAGTGCAGCACTGAGAAATTGCTGTTTTAATTAAAATGTTTTAGAGGGGAATTAAGGCCTTTGCAAAAATAATGCCTAATAAAACGTGAAGTCAAATTAAAAGCTGGATGCAGCTAACCTTCATTGTTTCAGTGAACTAAATTGAAAACAATAATAAAAAAAAAATTCAACCAGCCTGGAGTCACAATGATCATGTATTTTCAGTGATGTGCACAGGGTGTAGCAGGAAGATGGGAGAGCTGCTTCCCTTGGCTGATGGAAAACCAATGAATTTCAGTGGTGGAGTGAATGGGTCCCACATCCTCATGAGAAAGTGAGAGTCGTGCCATTCTCTGCACAATGCTGTAGGGTACATCAACAGAAGAGAAAGTGAAAGTTTCTGCTTTCTGGCAGAAGTCTGGACAGAGGCATGTCAGGGAAAAAAAAAGAAAAATATTTGTAAATGCATCAAAGATAGATTTATGTCAGTGTTTCTTCTTCAGATGTGTGAAACCAACTTATGAAAATCTAAAACGTACAAGTTGGAAAAAATACTGGGAAAAAGAAAAAGTAGCTACCATCTGCCTATTGATTCAGAAAATCTAGATTATGTGTTTCTGTCCAAAATTCTCTGGTAATAAAGAGCTCAGTGTGGTATGACTTGATATTGGCTTTGCATATGCTACATGCTATATTTGAAGAAAAAAACACCCATGGAGAAAGTCTACTCCTGTGGCCAACAATTAGGAACAATTACGATGTGCACCTAAACTTGGCATTACACAGAGAAAGGACCATGAAAAATTATGGTAGTTAATACTGTTTATGATGAGTGATGCTCTTAATAAGCCTATTAACAGAACCTGCAGATGCTTTCAGTGGTGTGTTGCTTGTGTATTTTTTTCTGCTATAAAATTATTAGTTATCTTCCTAACTGTCCTCATTTGACACCTTTCTGTTTCACCGTGTGGTCTAATTATAATTGCAGGTCATAGAGAAGTTGTGAAGGAGATAAACCTACCTTGGCTTGGAAAGCACTTTCGTTTCATCTGAAGGTGGCAGCCTTTGTTTCTTCTTCAGTGACAGGATGAATATTGTGGCCTAAATGATCTTCTTTTACCAATACCTCAGTCACATCCCAGTAAGCAGGGTTTAGAGCTTACCTGACAAAGAAATGAGTCATGCTTCTTTGCTTGGTATTCTATTTTTTGTCAGAGAAAAATAGAAACACATTCCACAAATAATCTTTCAGGTAGACAGAAGGAGATGTGTGTGTACAGGGCAGCTGGTTTAAGACTGTCAACACTTTTTCTAGTTCACCAGTTTGAATTCAGATCACAGGCCTGACACATATTTATGGTTTCTTCTCTGAAAAGCTCACACAGTCAAAACACTTCTCAGATATCTTATACTTTATAAAACTATACTGCTCTGAGGAAAAGAAACCAAATTCTCTGCTTTGCAGGTAGGAAATTGAGACTCATAAGACTTGAGACCTGCACAAGGTTATGCTGAAAAACTGTAGCACATCCAGCAGTGTAACTGAAGATGCCTGGATTTTAGGTCATCATTGCAGGTGGTTCATCTGTGGTTCACAGTGAAATTGCACTGACAGCAAACCCCGGCTTTTAGCTCAAGTCACAAAGAGTAGAATTAGGGTGTCTGCAGTCAAGTGTGGACAATTTTCTGCAAGAACCAACTGCTCAGAGCTTGTTCACTTCCCTTCAGCTGAGATTTTCAAGCCACTGATGCATGGAAGACCACCACTGGACCTACTTCAACATTTTTGCTCCCACAGGGACACAATTTTAAAGTCCTGCCCTATTTTGCTTTCCTATCTCTGTAGTAGAAGCTGCTTCAAGCCCTTTAGATCAGAGCAGATGGAAAAAGGCTCTGAAATGGTTGTGCTTAACCCTGAAGGGCTGAGAAACAGGTGTTGCCAACAGTCCTTTTGGAGGTCACTATTTCTTAGAGATGGCCACCCGATAGAATTATTTTCCCGTAAAAGTTGACTCTGAACAATGAAAGCACACATTCTCTCACACCAGAAAGTGACCAAACTGACCAAAAAGCACAAACAATTTGTTCTCAAAAGAAAAACATGAGCACCACTGTCAAGGGATAGGTTACTATGCAGGGTAACAAAGTCATGGGGAAAAAAAAAGAGTCACATTTTTGTCAAATATTCCTCTGTGGACACTCTTGGCAGATCGTTGATTAAACCTTTTGCTATTTTTCGACAAGTAGCTCTAAATCCTGAGTGCAGCTGAGAAATGTACAGAGGTCTTTCACTCATGGCAGGCCTGGATATGACATCTTTTAATCCAACACTCATTGTCAGATTATTTTTGTTTTCCCATCATGTGGCAATATGGTCAAATCTATACAGAAACACTGTACATGTTTGAGCATCAGGTTACTAACCCACTTCCCATTAGGCCTCATCTGCTTTCTTTGTTAGACCGCTGTCCTTGATTTAGTTAGAGATGAGGGCTGAAGGCCCACCTAGATTTGAAGCAAGCTACCCATAACTTAAACATTGCTCAGGAGAATATGCAATTTCTTCCTCCCACCTGCCATTCCTCTTCATGTCCTATTTCATTTCATTTTTATCTCATCCCCTCTCTTTCACACTATTTAATTATTTTCATCCATCTCCATTAGTCTTTTATCACCACTGCTGCCCCACATATTGAAGAAAACCAGCTGTGCTATCAAGACTTAATTCAGGGAGCTGCTCCCCCCAGCAGCTGTGATTTATGTGATCTTCTTTCTTTTCCTTTTTCCTGTGTACTTTGGAAGGTGAGATCCTGACATTGCTGCAGCTGCTATGCCAACAGCTCCCTGTATTTCACTGCCCACACCAGCAAGCTCCAGCTCATGGCCACACAGTCCACCTGAGGTGTGCCCTAGTGTACAAAGCAGATGCTACTGGCACTTGATTTGCAGCAGAGGAATTAATAGTCAGCTCCTCACCTTCAATGAACCTGTCTTTGTTGCTTCTCCTGCAGTTTTGTACACCTTGACCAGAATCAAGAGCTCAGCATCCTAAGTATTGCGAACTTGACATTAGTTTATGTCTCTGCAAGAAGAAAATTTATCCTGGTTGATTTGATCAGACTTTTCTTGGGCTTGAAACAGAGAGTGAAGAACAGGCCAAATAGCTGTTAAAAGCACAGTGTGAGATCCAAGCACAGACATCAGTTTCTTTCTGGGCTTTCTTTCCCTGGTGCTCTTCCACTTACATTTTCTTTTTGAAAGACTCTTCTATCTAAAGCTTGTAGAGCCTACATGGTAAGTCATGTAAAGTGCTCAGGATTTTTTAGAAAACTGTCACCAAGTCCCTAAAACCCCACCAGCATCTCACAGACACTGATGTAAAGCAGGGCAAGAGTTTGCAAATGTTATAAATTGAAGACAATGATCCTGTGATTTCTATGTCCTTCCTCTGCTTCAAAAAAATCTTCGCTTAAAATACCTTTGAAGCAAAACATCAACCTTCAAAGCATTCTGCAACATGAAGAACCTCGATACTGAATTAATGCTGAAGATTAGCTAAAAACCCTACAAGATAAAATGCACTTGGCTCTTAAATTGAAGCCCTTAGCCAAATCTTCTACTAGCTTTGCTTCTGGAATAGTAACTGATGAGTCACCTTGAGGCTTCCTCAGTGCTTCCTCCAGGGAGTCTCCAGCTTTTCTTCAATTCTGCAATGGCAAGTTTAGCATTTAGCACTTGAGTGCCTACAACCAAATGGGCTGCACTGGATCCACTGTAAACAGGTTTCTATCTCCACCCACTTTCATTATCTAACTCTAGCCTGAATTTCACTGATAGGTATGTGCAGTGATAACACTTATGACTTTGCAACACAGCACTACAGTCCAAATAAAGCTTCTTACAGAGGCAGGCACACAGCCTCATTATAATTACCATTTCATTTCAAAATTGCTCAAAAGGTATGATCAGGCTGCAATATTTTTCCTTAAGCAGCTCAGCTATTTTGCCCCATTCTGTTTGGCCACCACTCTCAAAGACATGTAAGCTAACTGAAAGACATGTAAATCAACTGCTAGTGCTACATGAAAACACCATAGTCTGGATGTGTACCTTCTATGAATCACAGAATCACAGAATCACAGAATCACAGAAATTAGGGGCTGGAAGGGACCTAGAAGATCATCTAGTCCAACCCCCCTGCCTGAGCAGGATCACCTAGACCAAGTCACTCAGGAACAGATCCAGGCGGGTCTTAAGTGTCTCCAGAGATGGAGACTCCACAACCCCCCTGGGCAGCCTGTTCCAGAGCTCTGGCA